>JAUCMS010000145.1:7980727-8021026 GCA_032357445.1 Enteromius radiatus | reverse complement strand
TGCCGGACCTGGGACTCGAACCGGCGACCTTTGGGTTACAAGCCCAACTCCCTATCCATTAGGCCACGACCGCCCCCGTTAATGTTTATTTAGCACAAAAGGGAAGTGCTAGCTAGATGTCACCTATTCAAATATTTTTTAATATGTTCATAAGCTGAAATGCATCACTAATTGTAGTGATCAAATAGTCAGTGATTTTTTTTTTTTTCTTTTCATGTTTCATTCCTTATAAAATTTAATTTAGTCATCACTGCTGACAAAAAATATATATAATGGAAGTGTTGTACACTACTGGTCAAAATGTGCGGGAACATCCAGTGCTGTTGAATCTCCTTTTATTTGCAAAATCTTGGTTTAAAATCATGGATTTTAATGGATTTTCAGTGTTGACTCTTTGTATAAAGAAGACTTCAAATGTGTGTCAACTGTGTTTAAAAAAAACCTAACAAACCAAAAAAAAGACAGATACACCCAGAGATCATCTGAGTTCATTTTACTGAACTGACTCATCTTTTGTATTCATCACAATCCCTTTATTTTCCGAAAACGGGAATAGTTAAATTTTTCTCCAATTAATTTACCTTTGAATAGAGCTTCACACTTGAGAATTCATTATTTCTATATTACTGATCTCAGAAAACACAATTAGCTTTTATTCTTTATTCTTCTATTCCCAGAGGAAAACTTTAAGTGCCTGTAATTAGCATCCATTTTTTTTTTCCTGCAGATGAAATCATGCGAGTGAAGCGTATTGCTTCTCTTTTGCTCTATTTTAAACTTTAACAACAAGCTGTCAGTCAAGGGCCCTCTCGAAGCGCATGAGCTCTCAGATCAACCTCCTCTGCTGTTTGTCAGTCACAATCAATGCAGACACACATCGTAAACACTGATCTGGGACTTGTTTAGCAGTAAATGCACCGTCAGACTGGTAAAGAGCTTATTTAGATGTACAGAGCTCAGCTCCCCTCCGTAGCTCTCGTTCCCCCATCTCTGAGTCTGTCTGTCTCTCTAGCGCTCCGAAAGTTCCTGTGTGTGAGCTTAAAAAAGAATAGCACAAGGGGAAGGGGGTGGTAGAGTTAGGGATGGTTGCCATGGATCTCTCACCATAGCAACCGACAAACGTTTACAAAGCATTGAGGAATTTCCTCATATCAGCTGTATTATTGGAGCCCCTAGAGACGGACTCTCATTCCAAACAACCGCTGGAGATCATCAGTATCTTAGTGGGGGGACCAGCCTCATTGCCATTTTAGTTTTTTTTTTCCCTTCTCTTCTTCTATCCCCGCTCTTTCTTTTCATGATTGGGGGGTATGTTGTTTTTCCGCCCCTCCACTTTTTCCAAAGTCCCCCTGCTCTCACCTCCTATTCTTTTTTTTTTTTTTTTTCTGTGGGAGGCTGCTTGGTCTCCATTTGTCACTCTTTTCTACTCTTTCCTGTTGTTTTGTGCGCCATCAACGCCTGTGAGAGTTTGGAGAGTTACATCGACAGTGGAAAACTCAAATCTTCACTTAAACCCAATTCCCCATCGACCCATCGGTTGTGATGGGATTGTTAATGTCTCCTTTGTGCTTTTTTTCCATAATAGAGTTCAGAGGTGAGCGGCCTGCTGGGGATGCGGGTGACTCAGTCTGACTTGGCTAGGTTGAGCTCCTGGTCCTTTGGAAGAAGACAGTGTGAAAAGCCGCTTTGTATCCCTCTTTTTCTGGCACATTGGCAGAGTTGTATTTCTGTAAGCTGCTCTTATCCTCTCCAGCAACCTGTTGGCGCTCAGTTTGATTGTGTCGTGTATCTTTAGTAGTGGTGGGAATCAGCAGGGATCTTGAGATATAATATTATGTTGAGATGGCAGTTGACACATTGCTGTTCTTTATGCTTCATGTAGTTCAAAACAGTGTTGTATTTTGAACTTTTACTGCATCGTTTTTTAATGCTTCACACAATTATTCTTAGTTTGTTCTGAACAAATGCTAACCTCTTCAAATATTTTGTGTAAATGTCTCAAAAACCCATTATCCTGAGGTAAATTACAACAATACTTAATTGAAATATTAGCTTAGTTTTATTAAGTAGTTGATAAATATTAGCTATGTAAACTATACTGCAAATGCACAATTATTGATAAACTATGTTGCAAGTATTATTTAAAATTTAATTTGGTTTGTACACTGATTTGTTAACATTAAACAGTTTAGCATTAGCTAAAGTGCAAGTACAAACTAATTTTCTGCTGCAGAATGTTTTATGACCAACATTGCATGAAAATGCATGCACAAATGCACACTTTGGTGCACAAACACGCTCTTGGCAAACTTTTTGCTTGGTGCAATGATTTTTGACATGCAAATTTTAATGTTGCGTGCAGAGTATTAAGCTGGTTAACATGAATAGTACGCAAATTGGGAAGCAACAACTGTTTTTCCTTTTTAATATTTTTCACTTCCTCTCTATTTCTCTCTCACACGCTTAGGAGAAACCATGCAGCGGTCAGAGGGCGGCTCAGAGTCAGCATCCACCGTGGCGCTTAGAACGTCCACTTCAGCCCAGGCGCCGGTTGTTCAGCCCGTTCCCGCCTCGCAACAGGTAATCAGGCTCAGTACGACCTAACAAAACACTGTTTCATAAAAATAGCATAGTAAAAATTTAAAAAAGCTCCTCCCACATGAGCTGTTTAATATGAAAATCTGAGCTTCTTTAGCTCCTCTGTCATCGGTCTGGATCTCTTTAAAGATGCTTTTCAATATGCACTGGATCCATCTGAAGCGATGAAAGATTTGTCCTCACCCACACCCTTCATCTGTCAAAGCCACTTGAAATGATTAGCAGCGACTTTACGTGGTGTTGCTGAGGGAGATGTTGGGTTTGGATCAACCACACATCCAAAGAAACTGGTCATTATGCAATTTCAGTTAATATTTTGAGTAGAGCATCGCATTTCCCTGGACAGCTGGAGAGGATTTGATGAAAACCAGCGCAGGATGAAATATAGACTCCTAGTATATAACATTCGCGGTTCTTGCAGTTTGGATCAAAGACGACACTTTTATAAAACGAAACTTTCCAGTGATCTTTCTCAAGATATTACAATCTTTCACTGTGGTTTTCCAGCTTTTTTCTGTGTAAAAGTGTGAAATTTGACACAACAAAGAAACGCGCTGCCACCCATATTCCATTATTTGGACAAGTAGTCCTACCCCAAGCTCACACCAATTAGCTGAGACAAAAGTTTTGGAAATTGCCATCAAATGGCTTATTTGGCGTTCTATTTCCATATTTAACTGGGATAATGGCATTCGATATGACATCGAATCAATTACGCACCTGACCTTTTAAAGAGAAAAGGGTCTAATTTTTTACATTTGTGTGTGTGTGTGTCCCTCACCTGCAGCGTGTGTTAGTTCAGGCCACCGGCTCTTCCCAGAAGGGAGCTCAGGTGCAGCAGTTGCCAGTGCCTAGAGTGCAACAGGTCCCTCAGCAGGTACACACACACACACACACTCACCCAGGACAGTCAATCAAGCCTTGCACGCTCACTGCACATCCTGAGGACCCACAACACCTTTGGCTTCTCTTTTGCCACTCTACATATCTCTTTCGTTCTCTCGAGAGACTGTCTTTGTCTTTCCATCATACTCTTTCTCTCCCAGCATACTGTCAGACCCCCGAAACGCAGACATGCTGTACTTTCATGCACGTCACGCTTGGGCTGTTGCGACTAATATGTTAATAAGTAGTTTCCCGGCTTGACAGGGCGTCTCTGATTGTTGAGGTGAAGCTTTGTACTCACTGCCCCCTACTGCCTGCAGCCTGCATACAGCTGTTCATCTCATTTCCCTTACAGAATCCGTACTATCACTCAGAACTTATGGGGTGGTTATTAGCACCAGTCTGATCTGTATGTTTGTCTGTGTTTTAAGGTCCAACAGGTTCAGCATGTGTACCAGTCCCAGGTGCAGTACGTGGAGGGGGCAGAGGCCGTCTACCCCAATGGCACAATGTAAGTCCATATCAAAATGTTAAACCAATCTCTTAAACTTTTTTTCAGGTGCTCACTTTATGCAGACAACTTAATATTGAAGACATCCCATTGTCTGAAGCAAAATGTCATGTGTATTATCATAGTGGTGCTTTTAACCATAAGTAATGCCTAAAATCATATTTATTGATAGATGACTGACACTGATGCAATAAAAAAACTGATTGTAAGCCTAAACTTCTCAAAAACTACAAAACAAATTCTTCAAATCTGATTGGTCAATCACAATGTTGTTCCAGGGTCAACAAAGATGAGCAAATTTTCTCTTTTTAAGAGCCTTTAGCGATTCAGGCCCCATTTATGTGGAAAGTGCTTTTTTTACATGTGTATTATGGAGTTTAATAATGACTGTCTGTGTGTTTTAATTTTTAGTAGATTGTGTTACACTGAACATTACTGTCTTTTTATTTTTCTCTAGCCGTACTGCATACTCGTACAACCCGGAGTCCCAGCTGTATGGACAGGGCAGTGGAAGTACCTATTTTGACACTCAAGCAGGTGGTACTCAGGTTACCACCGTGGTCTCCTCTGCTGGCGGAGTGCCCGCCCACAGCATGGTGGGAATTGCCATGGACGTGGGCAGCAGTCAGATCATTTCCAGCGGCAGTGCCTACTTGATCCACGGCGGGATGGATAGCGGCCGCCACCACACCTCTCACTCCTCGCGCTCCTCATCCGCAATGGTATGGTTTGCTGTGCTGAAATCCTTCAAGACTGGTCCACTAGTGACATGGGAGGGGAGTTTTCAGTCTCAGTTACTTTGAGCTCTTAGAAAGCTGTGGTTTTGGAAATGTGAACACAGTCTAATGCTGTTTTATTGTTTAGATGACGTGTGACAGAAATGTGCTTTCAATGTCTTTTAACACAGAAAAAAATGTCAAACACAAACATACTAACATTGTCTTGGCAAAATAGTTTCCGGTATTTTAACTCTAGCCTGAGCAAGGATACCAGAATGTTTATGCAGAGAATTAAGTCAGTAAAGCCTAACTTTTTACCAGTCTAGAAAAGTACCAAAATGGGCAATTTAGGCACATTTCTGTGCGAAGGATTACCACTGTAACATAAATATACAGGCTGCACATATCCTCTAGAATTGCTGCTGCTTCTTTTTTTTCCAAACTAAAGGATGAGTCAAAATGACTTTCTGTGGTAATCCGCAATATGTCTCGGATGATGTTGACAGAGCTCAATTTACATTCCCTAAGACAAAAGTGTTTTGTTATTATGTGCACTTTTGAAAGATTAATGTCACAGATTAATCATGCAGACACATTTTTTCCCTTACCAATATTCTGTAGAGAAGAGATGACACACACTGTCATCGGAGTGCAGCTTTTTTTTCCAAAACGTGCTAGTTTATGAGGTGGGCTGGAAGCAGGGACAGGGCTTAAGGAGGCGACTGCCTCTAAATAATCCAGCTCTGCCTTGTTTTAGCAGTTTTTACAGCCACTTGAGTGGCCCCCGAAACAAAGCAACCCCTGGGGCTCATTACCATTTGGCCAAGGGCCCTCGGGAGCCTTTTAAAGACTTGGAAGGATGCCTGTTTTTTTTTTTTTTCTTCTTCTTTCTTTCTTTCTTTCTTTCTCCCTGTCTCCTTCTTTCTCTTTTTTGCCACTCTGCCAAAACTCTTTTTTTTTTCTTTCACTGCCTCTTTATATCTTTCTCTCCCTCTAATCTTTACTTCTCAATCTCTTTATTCTACCTTTTAAAAAGTTTTTTTTTTTTTTTTTCATGCCCACTATGGACAAAAGCAGTCCGGTTGATAAATGCAGTAGCAAAGACTTCTATCCTTCTCCTCAGCTAATACTTTGCAGAAAAACGTGTTTATTAGAATCAAATTAAATCTGTTTTTTCAGCATCACGCATTATGCAACAGTGTCTATGCAGAGGGCGCAACCCGGCTAACTGTGTGATTTCAGAAGTGGCTTGAGAGTTTGTCTCATGTGTTTGAGAGTAGCCTGACCTCACGCCCTGTGTGTGCGGCTCATTAGCATATATGAGGCCGAGACAGGAAGAGTGGCGTAACCCTCAGAGTTCCTCACATTTGCATGCTTTTTGTCCACCCATAATGAATGTGGCTGCAAACACTGACAGACTGTAATGGAAATGCTCAAAGTCCGGCTGCAGCTAACAGACTGATTTCCTTTTCTGTTTTTTTTGTGTGTCTGTTCTCCCTCCCTGTTGTCTTCCCCAACATTCCACCCCCTCCGTTTTTTCCTTCTCTTCCCCCGTTTCATGTCTTGCATGCTCCTACTTTTCCTCAGCTTGAAGTGGCGATTGAAAACCTCCAAAAGTCAGAAGGGATTGCCACTCACAAAAGCAGCCTGCTCAACAGCCATGTAAGTCAAACTGGGAAAAAAACTTTATTGAAACTGGAACAAATCCTGAAAAAAGGCTTAGTTCATCCTGCCTGCCTCTTTGCTTTGCTTTTCACTGCTGCTGTGAGCATGCTTTTTCCAGAACGGCCCCTCGCTCTGTGTGTTTTGGGTTTAGAGGTCCTTAGACCCCCTGCATTTACATGACACCACTGATTCAGTCAACATCTCAGGGACCACCATGTTTATATGTGAGATGTAATATCAAACACTTAAACTTCTATTTAAGGATTTATATTTAATCTTAAAATTCTAGGGAGTCATATCAAAGTAGAAATAGTTGAAGCAGGGTCTGAATTGGCTTCCAGAACATTCACATCTAATTGTAGACAGCCTTAAAATCGAGGTGTCTATGAATATTTATACTTGTACAAATATCCTTTTCTTGCATGTCCAAATAACCATTTTCTTGATTGATATGATGCTGCTATCAGTGTGTCAGTGGAGGGCCTAATTTGGTCCTTACAGATTGCCAGTTATTGGTCCTTCTCGCTCGTTTCAAACAGAGGCATTTAAAACTCCCTCTCCCATGTTGTTCCTCAGTTATCGGGAGGCTTGCGTTGAATATGCCCCCACAAAATTGCCCCAGAAAAGCCTTCAAGTTCTACACACACCCCATCCCTTGCATGTTTATAAAATATTTGACTAAATTTTATAATCCATTCATCTTAACGTTTTTAACGAGATGGAACGTTTTTGTTGTTTACCTAGTCTTATGTTGCTACAGCGTTGTTATTGTTAGCTAAAATTGTTAATTTTTAATTGGTTTACTGTTTAATTGGTATAAAGCTAAAATAAAATATAAATATTATAAATATGAAATAAAAATATAAATGTTGCTAACTACAGCAACAAATTGCTAGTACTGTTCTTAAATAAAATTGATCTAAATAGAACTAATCAAAACAAAAAAACTAAATAAAAAAATAAATAAAGCACAATTTCACTTAAACTTGGCTAAAAAACTCAAAATGTCTGAAAATGAGAAATATTGAATAGTATACAATACAGTAGTTTTGTTAAAAAAAAGGATTTATTGAATCACTAAAAAGCACAGGTTATTCACTTAAAATGTTGATCACATTAGACTGGTGTTGTCAAATGAATATGGTAATTAATAAGAATAGGCAGTATGTATGAAGAAGTGTTATGTGTAGTTTTGTTTTATACATTGACTGTGTGTGTGTGTGTGTGTGTGTACAGTTGCAGTGGCTGTTGGACAATTACGAGACGGCTGAGGGTGTGAGTCTGCCACGGAGCTCTCTGTATAACCACTATCTGAGACACTGTCAGGAGCAAAAACTGGATCCAGTTAATGCTGCCTCTTTTGGCAAACTCATCCGATCTGTCTTCATGGGCCTTCGCACACGCCGACTTGGCACCAGGTCAGTCTACACCCCCAAAATATAGCTAATCTATAAAGCACATTAACAGCACATCCACTCTCAAAAGAAAAACACTATCCAGTCTCAAACCCACAGCAGCACAGAGAAGAAGACTGAGTGGATTTACTGCAGACACTCGTCTAATGCTTAAAGAACGATCATGATGATGATAGACTGAAATAAATGACGTTCAGTCTCAAGTTGTGGTGTGTTCTTCCTGGATTTAAAAAATGTGATGGCTCATTTTGTCTATGTGTGTGTGTCTCAGAGGGAACTCAAAATACCATTATTACGGTATTCGTCTGAAGCCTGACTCGCCTCTCAACCGCTTGCAGGAGGACACGCAGTACATGGCAATGAGACAACAACCTGTCCATCAGAAACAGAGGTGAAATAAGCATGCCCTTTCTCTCCTTCTCTCTCGCATGTAATCTTTATCTCATATCCCAGTCATTTCTTTGCCATTAGGATCTGTGTGTTTGTATGCATGTCTCACCAAATTGTTCAGATCCTGCTAGAGCTTTGATTTTTTTTTTTTTTTTAATTTTAAATTTTTCTTGGTTTGTTTTCCTTGAGCTAGGTCAGTATGCCATTGATTCACACCCTGGCCGAATAGATGGACAATTACACTGTTTTCTCTCCATTCAGACCAGGGGAAATATAGTTCATAAATAAAACTTAAATAATTAATTAATTGGAAAAAAAAAAAAAATTGTTCCTTGATATAAAATACATTTAGAAAAACATTTAAAAGTGAATTAAATAAAAATAAAATTCAGACAAATTTTATTTCAGTTGTCAAATCAGCATTTCATTCATTTTCATTTAAATATTATGTTGTAAAATAATCAAAATTGTAAGTAAATACATATAATATAGACAAAAAAATTATAAAAACTGCTAAATCTAAAAATATAAATTCAAAATATTAGTTAACGAGTAATATCTCATTATACTATTATACTCTGTAATGCTAAAATAACACACAGAAATAATAAGTAATTATATAATAATTTAAGTAATTTTAATGATCGTGAATTAAGTCAGCTTAAATAAAGAATTAATTCACACACGATTTTTTTTTTTTTTACATTTTCTGTTTTAAAGTTGTTGTTGTCTTTTTTTTTTTTTTTGCCATTTGGAAATACACAGAACAGCTTCTTATTGGGCACTGGCTCTGCACCCTGATGGAAAATGGTCCTCTGTCTCTCTCTTAGTCATATCCTCTATAATCCCCTGTGGTGAATTCTACATTTATTCTTCCTGTTGCCATTTCCTGTATCCAGGTTTAAGCCCTTTCACAAGATGGATGGGATGGGGGACAGTCTGAACAGCGGCTCCCAGCACTCGTCCAGCACCCCTGAGCAGAGCGTGGCGGCACAAAGCCAGCATCACCAGCAGTACATTGGTAAATCTCTTTCACAATAAGATTTAATACACTTGGTTTAAATTTACATACACTCACATCAAAATCATTCGAATAAATGAACAACAAACTCTTAAGTGTGCATGTTCTGTATATGTCTTGGCAGATGTGTCTCACGTCCTGCCCCCCTTCCCTTCTCCTGATCTGGGCTCCTGTCCTCTGCCTGAGCCAATCAGCATAAACGATGTGAAAAAACTACAGAGCAACTACAGGATTCACTGTGAGGTACTGCACACTATTTTTTTTATTTTTTTAGTCAAAAAGAGATAGAGTGTGATGATGCAAACCTTCCAGTGGAAGCAAGAGCTTCACAGTTTTAAAGGAAGCTCCTTAACCGCTATCTTTAGAAAATTAAACCGAAAGCCTAGCAGTAATAAACTCTCCCTTAATGTAAACCATTGAATAATTTGAAAATGGTGTGAAAGTAAAAATAATGTATGAATGAATCAGCATGTGAGCACATATCATTTCAAGTACACAAGAATGTACTGTATTACTAATACAATTTTGTTAAAGAATTACAATAATGAATTAAATGTACCACAGCAAATAGTTACACTAATCTATCCAAGCCAGTTTTGTTGGAACAATGTATCACATGCTTTCCACCATGAATGTGTGCCTTGTTCTTACAAGCAGCTAGGATAAGCAAAACAAAGCACCTGCAACATCTCTCAGAGAATGACCTTGTATGAACAATGCTCTTTCATAACCTGTGAATATTTTCTTTTATTTGTCACAGTCTCCGTTGAAGTTAATTTGTTAACTGCATAATATTTAATTATACGTTTATTCATTTTGACATTTTATGATCATTTAATTCTATTTTGAGATTTCTAAAGATTTTGAAAAATAGTTTTGTTAATACTTCAGCAAGGATGTATGATGAAGTTGATCAAAAGTTAGATTAAATGCATTTATAATGTTCCAAAAGATTTTGATTACAAATGAATGGTTAATTTGAACTTTCTGTTCTTTAATAGAACAGTTCTCTGCATCTTTATCATCTTCAGAAGTTAGTAGATAAAGAATTTAGCATTCATGAAAGGAAGCAACTCCTTATTTTATGTGCTAAAAAGGAAGTGTTCTCAGAGAGATTAGATTTCTTCCCTGTGAGCTCTCATAATAAAACTATTTTGCTTCATCACACCAGAAAGGAAATATTATAGTCAATGAATAATCCTTATATAGAACAATTTTAATCGCAACAGTTTTACTTTTTTTTATTTTTATTTTCAGTTTCAATCTGTTTTAATGAAAGAATAAACGACACTTAATTTGTGTTTGCAGCAGTTGAGCTGCAGGCAATGAGGAACTGTGCTAAAGGAAAAATCCTCTCTGTGCTGTTGATGGCCTCTTTCTTAGTATTCCACCTCTCTCCCCTATTTTCTGCTGACGGAGGTTTTACTTTGACATGTTCTTGAGCTTTACTTTCAGAATGCGACTGGTCTCATTACAGTCAGAGTATAGCAGTGCTCTCAATATTTTGACAGATGGACTCAACCCATCTTCATTTCATAGCTCTCACTTTTAATGTCATTTCTGCCATGTTAGAGCTCTTGTTTTCTTTTTCTCTCTCTCTCTTCCTCCCCGTCCACTGCACACCTTTTTGTTCCTTGGCTTCTTTCATCCCTCAGACTAGGAGATTTCAGTCTTCCCAATTAACCTTTTATCCAGCAGGATCTTTGCCCTTCGGCTGTGACTTTTTTTGTGTTCTCCTCACTCCTGACAAATAAGTATAAAGTAAAGAGCGTTAATTCTGCCACACAAATCAAGAACTTAGGCTGAGTACACACTGCAGGTCTTAATGCTCAGATTGGATTTATAATTATTTTTTTTGCTGAAATCCAAATTTTTATTTTATTATTTATTTTGTTGCACTGTTGTTCACGTTATTGTCATTTAAACGCGACTGTTTGCAGAAATAAAAATGGATGCTGCTTGTGTTAGCGTACATTTAGCGATTTTTAACTATCCTTCCACTTACTGCCTACATCACCGTTATCTTCCATTGTGATTTTAATCTTCCTGCCCCCTCCAGGACAGAATTGTGACATCTGTCGCATTTCAGTGACGGAAGAAATGCAACATGGCCGTTCAGAATGAAGCCCTATTGCAAAACATCGGATATGTATCTGATTTAGGACCACATATGAGAGTGGCCTGGGCCTGATTTGAAAAAATCAGAAGTATACGCACACTTTTGTGTCAAAATCTTTGTGTCCATCTTTGCAAGGATCCTCGTAAACACAGTAATTTAGGTATTAAGTAAAGCAAGCAGCTGAGAAAGGAAAAGCACAACAGAATATTGTGTCTGGCCAGCTCTTAAAGGGACAGCAGTCTAGGGCCTTGTGTTTTCCTTTTAAAATAGAGTTTTAGAATGAAAACAATCCACATTTACCCTGCCGTTTCTGCTGTTTCAGAAACAAATGCATGTCACATGACCATTCATGCAGATGCAAAAATGTATGTGTATAGGTAGATTCCCTATTATTCAGATTGCGTGCTTGGGGTGGTCAAACTGGGAATTTACCAACACATATAAATGGGTACAACAAGAGCCTTATGTTATTGTTTACATGGTTGTCAAGGATACGCAGAGTGGATGTGGGCAGCCACGCCATCACTTCAAAAGTCTTTGCTTTGGTCTGAAATGCAACCCCCAAGTTTTCAAACTAAGTAGCATTTTCAATAAGTCGAAAACGCCAAAGTAGTGTAAATGATAGGTGTAACCGCAGCAGAAGTTAGGCATTTTAAAACAAAAACTCACTAGTGTAAACGGGCCTAACACCGCAACTACACACGACTCGACAAGATTCCAGCGACAAGCAATTTGCGTGTCCACATCAGACAAAACGAATCAAATATCAGCTAATCAGAAGCGTGCGTGGACCGGCTCCCTCTGGAAGCGCACTGCACTCGCAACAAAATTAATAAATTAATAATAATACATTTTAAGCTTTTTTTTAACATCATTTAATGTAGATACTGAGTGACTGATACCATACTAACTATTATGGAAAACACTTGTTGGTTCACAGTGAGGTCACAGTTTTAACTTTTAATTTAGTTTACCTCAGATCTTGAAAATATCTGTTGTTGCTTTCAGTTGGGCTATAAGTAATATTTAAACTCATAGTAGACATGTTTAACTTTGAATAAAGCACATAATCATTATAGACTATATTGTTTGCATGCATTGCTCCAGCCAGGACGATGTGGAAATATAAAGCGTTTCTAAATTAGAAATTCGGTGTGTCGCTGTCACGGCTAGATTAGGACAAAAACTGATTAACATGCAGAATATACCCTTTATCACGTCTCGTGGCTTTGATTCATTTGTAGCTGGGACACAGTGTAATATTACTGCTGTTTTTTTTATATTGAGACTGGTGCCAAGCTTTATAAAATGTCTATCATACAAAAATATTATGCAAAAATAACTATATTTTGGTGTATATCATTACCGTGAAATAAAATGACTCATATCATGATACTAGATTATCCGGCCGCCCCTACTTTGAACTTGTATAAGCAATACTGTTGCTCTGCTTCTACCTACATGTCAGGAAGTCACATCTCTATGCCTTTAGTGCTGTCTGAATTGGCAGTAAGTTTATAAACCAGACTTTCCAGAGTTCACAAATGCAAAAAAAAAAAAATCAACTCGTTGTCTAGAAGCAGGGCTGTAGTGCTTTTCCCCTCTTTCCACAAAGGTAAGAAAGCTTGTTTGTCCGGGAAAGAGAATTTTCTCTCTTTTTGTTTTGGAGTGCTGTGTTTGAACTGTTGCTGGGGCAACGGTAAACAAGGTTGCCATGGTAACCTGGCTGTGGAAGCCAAAACATAGCATGTGACCGGGGAGAGGAGGAGGGGGGCTTTGTAACTGGATACAAGAGTGTGTGTCCTCATCGAGGAGAATCTGAGAGCTGAGTGTGAATCACTGAGACAAACACACTCTGAACTCACCACACTCTCACTTCTGCTCTCCAGTAAAGCACCAACACCTACTTTTGTTTCCATGTGTCACGGTTCGCTAAAATACCATCCTCGCCGCACAGACTAAACTTCCTTATTTGGACATAAAAATCAATATAAGATGAGTTTTTGGATGTGGTTTGTGTTGTATAACAATTAAACGGTTTACATAAGAAGGTGGATTGCCTTCAAGATGAGTGCTTCTGAATGAGTGCTGGCTGTTTTTATCATTTAAACTGAGAGGTGCATGGTGATGTCGTGAGTGGGCCGTACTTGAGATGATCTAGTTGTCTAGATGCCAATAGGAAAGACAAAAGACCCTCTGAATGAAGGAGCACGCTTATTTCACTGATGCTATCATAACTTGTATTGAATCTTCTCAAGATATTTTTGAAGTCATCGTGTATCAGTGTTTTTGTTCGGACGTGATTTGTTTTGCAGGGGTTTATAGTGGTGTTTAATGTCATGCATTTAAAGTGTCTGGAGGAAATATCTTACTGGTTAAGTGATTTTCTGCATGGAAGCATGTTCACACTTTACATTTAAAATTGCTTTCTCTCTTTCAGGCTACTCTGGACGTAGTGATGAACTTGCAGTTTCATCTCATAGAGAAGCTATGGCAGACCTTTTGGTATTCAACAGCGCCATCTAGTGACGGATCCACTACCATTCCTAACAGGTAGTCATCTAAACCTTAACAGGTTCCTAGTCATGGAAAACCTGAAAATATCTAGAAAAGTAAATAAGACAAGTATTAGAACATTGTTGAGATCCCTGTAGTTAAATATATCATTTTTTTCCTAGTTTTGATCTGCTCTGAAATATTCATAAGCTACACCATCATTCAAAAATTTGGCATTGCTAAGATCTTGTTTTTGAAAGTCTCTTATACTCACCAATGCTGCCTTTCTTAGATTAAAAAAACAGTAAAGCAAAATATACATTTTGAAAATAATGAAACTTTAAAATATGCTTGGCACAAAGATGTGTTTTGTGTATCGTGCAGTGAAGAGGATGTGGAGGACATCAGAGGATTCCCCAGAGAGAAGCTCATCGCTCTGTGTAAATATGAACCAATCAAACAGTGGATGAGGAGCTGCGATCACATCCTGTATCAGGCACTGGTGGAGATCCTCATCCCTGATGTACTGCGGCCTGTGCCCAGTTAGTATTTCTACATATACACACACTTACTGTGACCTGTTCCAGGGTCAGTGTTGCTGCTTGTGACCTGTTCCAGGGTCAGTGTTGCTGCTTGTGCCGTAAGCAGAATGTTTGATTGCATGACTGATGGGAAATATGATCCTGCAGGCACCCTCACTCAAGCTATCAGAAACTTCGCCAAGAGTCTGGAGGGGTGGCTGACCTCAGCCATGAGTGACTACCCACAGGAGATCGTCCGCACTAAGGTACGTGTGGGTTTCTGAAAGTATACAATTGGCGAAATGTGTTCTACAAATAAATCACTACAATACAAATACAAGGAAATAAAAAAACAAAACAAATCTGAAAAGATAAAAGAGTGAAAAAAGGTTTTGAAAAGCATTTTTTTCAGTATCTTGTTTTTGCTGTATATATGCTTTTTCCCCCAAATAATGTGAATAAAGCAATACGTAAAAAACTAATACTGTTAAAATCCTTAAGAAAACGAATCAATGAATGAATGCATCAAAATATATATACATTTATTTATTATTTGGGGCAGTCGTGGCCTAATGGATAGGGAGTTGCGGGTTTGAGCAAGCATTGGCTGCCCACTGCTCTGTGTGTGTATATATAAACTATATGGTCAGCATACCTGACCACAAGACACTTTACTTTCACTTTCATACACGTATGTGTGTGTGTGTGTGTATGTATAGAAATACATTCCTGTTAATTTATAGCAACCAGTCTTACTCTAGTCTTCAGTATGATCCTTTACAAATCATTCTAACATGCTACTGTCACTTTTGATCTAATTAATACACCTTAAGTTTTAAATGGTACAGTAGTGTATATGAAATAATATGTATGCTTGTGGATTATGCCTGTGACAATGTGGAAGTGTTTAAATGACTCCTATCATAACAGGCAGTGATATTTCTGTGTTCGTGTGTCACCTGTGCAGGCAGCAGTAGTGAGTGCGTTTGCACAGACCCTTCGCCGCTACACCTCTCTGAATCACCTGGCCCAGGCAGCACGAGCCGTCCTGCAGAACACGTCCCAGATCAACCAGATGCTCAGCGACCTCAACAGAGTGGACTTTGCTAATGTGCAGGTCTGTCTCTCAATGTCAAAACCACTTTGACTTCCTGTCTCAGGTTCATGGATGTGTTTAGCTCACCCTGCGTGTGTTTGTTTGCGACAGGAGCAGGCGTCCTGGGTGTGTCAGTGTGACGAGAGCGTGGTCCAGCGTTTGGAGCAGGACTTTAAGGTGACCCTGCAGCAGCAGAGCTCTCTGGATCAGTGGGCCGCTTGGCTGGATAACGTAGTTAACCAGGTGCTGAAGCCCTATGAGGGCAGTACCAGCTTCCCCCGCGCCGCACGCCAGTTCCTGCTCAAGTGGTCCTTCTACAGGTACTCTTCTAGAGTACTCTTTCACTTGAATAGTGCGGTATTTCCTGTGCATTTATTTCATATCAATTTGAATGGGCCTCTTGAGTGATCTTCTGAAGAGAGCTGATTGAAAGCAGCGCTTGGATCTGCTTCTGGTTTTGTTTTGGTGGTTTGTAATCGAACTCTCTGTTGCTGTGGTTTCAGCTCCATGGTGATCAGAGACCTGACTCTGCGTTCGGCCGCCAGCTTCGGCTCCTTCCACCTCATCCGTCTGCTCTATGATGAATACATGTTCTATTTGGTGGAACACCGTGTCGCCATGGCAACCGGAGAGACGCCCATCGCTGTCATGGGGGAGGTGAGATCTGATATTTCAGACCTTCCCACTTAAATCTGAGGCCGAGCGCTTGTGTTTTAAGTTGAGCACAAGCAGGTGTTCCTTTTGGCTCCGTGGCTCTTTATGAAAATAAAATATTGCGGGTGAGAAACGTGTGTTTTCGGGAGTTTATTTAAATAGCAGTGTCCAAGAGCATATATACATGAGTCAGCAGAATATTTTTCTGAAATGTCTATTCTGTCATACTCAAATTATGTATTGTTATTAATGGCATTCTGGGGTGGAAGTGACATTTCAGATTTATTTTGGGATATACTAAATGCTGAGAATAACATTATCAACAACAGATTTTTTTCCACTGTATACAGAATAATAATAATAATTATATTTAGAATTACCTATGTATCCGTCCATATATGCATCCATCAGTCTATACAATCTTAATAATAATTTGTTATAATATCTTATATCCACCTATCCTAATAGTAATGATTTCAATAATATCAAAATGTAGCAATTTTTAAATAATTATTAATAATAATTAATAGTTATTAAATTATTATCATTTAAATATCAACATTATATACACATTACATTTATTTTATGTTTACATTTAATTATTATATTAAAGAGTAATTATTATTGTAAAATTAATTATATATTTATATATTACTGTGAACTACATATTACATCTGGCATTACATAAGGCATTAATCCATATATAAATATTATTATATTTATAATTATTTATAATAATTATATTTCTGTTATATTACATCTACTATATGATATTAATAATATTACATTTTATGAAATTTGAAATTAAAACATTTATATCATAAATCATTATTAGCATTTGATCTATTTACATATTAATCTTTTTTTTCCTCTCTCTCCCTCTCCCTCTAATCTTTAATAATTATTATGTAATTAATTAAAAAAATCTGCTCACACCTTTGTCTTTCTGGTTAAGAAGTACACTGTTGGTAAACGTGTGTTAGTGGTAAAATTGTTGGTTGTGGTAACAAATATTTGCAAACAAATTTTGAATAGATTTTTTTTTATTTAGTTAATAGTTTCCAAAATGCAAATAAATATGAAAATTCAACATATAAATATGTATGTTTTTTACATTTCTTGTCTTCTCCTTTTCAGTTCAGTGACCTCAGTTCCATGATGCCTTCACTCATGGAGAAAGGTAATGAATGTGATGCCAGCTCAAACTAAGTTTCTGTCTCATTTCGAAGGTTCCTCTGCTCTGTATTAAACATCCTTCTCTTTTCCTCTTCCAGATGCCTCGTTTTCAGACGATCTGGCCAGTGACGGAGACATGTCGAGGATGAGCGAGAGGAGCCTGAACGAGCCAGCGGTTAAAAGAGAGAGAATCGAGATCAGTCCCTCCCTGCAGGAAATCTAAGAGCAGGACCAAGATAACACTTATCTGTGAGGTTTTTCCTGTATCTCGAGGGTACGGAGGTGTGTTTAGGGTCAGTGTGTGTGCGTCTCCCTCTCGCCTTTAGGTTTTCTGCGACTGTGAAACAAGAACGTGCTGGTTTTGTGATGTGTTTGTTTTTCATGTGCCATAGTCTTCTTTCAGTGCCTTAGATGAGAAAAGAAACACTAGAGCAGAACTGTCTTTCTCTCTCTCTTTCTCTTTGGTTTTCTCTCGTTCTGTCGTTCCCTCGGCCGTGCCTCTAACCGCAGAATGAATGTATCGTCTCAGAACCTCAGATGTCTAAAGCACCTTGTTAAAGATGGTCACATTTTAGACTTTCTGCCTCGGCCGTTTCCTCGCGGTTCCTCAGGCGTAGATGCAACCTGCTTACCCCAAAGCTGCCCGCTCGTCGACCCCAACCTGCTGCACATGCAAAGCCTTTTCAATGCCGTTTTGTAGAAAAACCCCGGCCATATGAGATGCCTAGTCTATACCTCAACAGTTTTTAGTTCTAACGAATTAATGTCTAACTTTTATAATAAAAAAAATCACTATAAAAGATATTATTTGACTTCTGTTTGTTGCCCAGAGAGCGGCTCGCTCTTGTTGGAAAGCTTCGGGATGTACATACGCCTACTGTATTGATGGAGATTGCTATGTTTTAAATAAACTCAAGCAGAGCAGTTCCCATCAAAACTGGTTTGTGAAACTTTTTGCTCTAGTTTTGTAGTTACTTGACGAGTTCTTAGTTGTTTGCGGTGGTTAAAAAGAGCCTAGTGGACTTGATATTTTGAACGTACCTGTGTGTGAGCGTGCGTCTGTACACAAGGCCTTCTGAAGTAACTGGAAGTGAGTGTGCACTCAACAGGTTATGTGAATAGTGTCGTTTTTATTATTAAAACGAACATACAAGCCTTTTTCATTTTTTTATTAACGGTTAAAAGAACTTACTTTGCATATTTAAATAGATATTGTGTAAATGTTATTGCAAAAAAAAAAAAAGAAAAGAAAAGAAAAGTAAAAGCTAGATAATAGCTTAAGAAAATGTAGAAAACCCAAACTAGACACGTCCAGTAACAGAATATGCAGATTCTTACAGATACGCCTCATCACCTGGTGCTGTACATCTGATGTTTTAGTTTTCACGCTTGTTATGGAATATGTTCTGACATAAAGCTGGAAACTTTCAGGATCCGTTTGTAAATGTTGTGTTGAACCCGATGGGAATCTTTACTGGTGCCTGGTAGCGGCCCGTAACGGGCACCCTACACGTCCCTCTCTGCTATTTACAAAGATAAACTTCATTTCTACTAGCTTTGTGTTTGTTCTGAGAAGTGATTGGCAGATGTTTTCTCCCTGTGGTTGGTTGTGAGTGTCAGGCTCTGTGCTTTAAAGCCTGTCATGGTTCTTTGCCTGTTGTGTGCTTTTGGGAAGAGAATTTGCTCAATTTATTTTATTTTTTTTAATGCTGTTTTAAAGCTTCTTGCTATTGATTATTTTTATGGAGGTAAATGCAATTCTTCTCACTACAATATTGATACCTTATTTTTGTCTTTAAAAAAAAATCTTTATTTAGCCTCAACCGCTTAGTTCGACTGTATTTTGTACTGGTAAAAAGTGTAATAAATTTGTGTAAACCACTTGCTCTCTGTGTAATGATTGACACGGACTCATTTTTCATATTAAACCTTTCTTGAATACTCAACATACATACATTCTGTAAATATCAGAACTTTAGATCCATTATATATCTTCATACTTGTTCACAATTTTGCACTAAAAGGAAAAGGAAATGTACATCCAGTTCTTCAAACTTGAAAGAAATGCGTGGCTTGCGCACTGAACAAACGATTCTATACAAATAAAAGTAGAGGCTGGTTGTGGTCCCTAATTCCAGTGCATACTTGTCCTAGAGCAATGCATCATGGGTATTAGCGATTTCCCACCTTACGCTGTATATACAATATAGAAGATCTGTCCTCGTCAGGCCTGTAGCACGTGAACAGTTCCAGCAGCCCAGGAGGGGTTAAAAAGTGCAAACGTTGTGTCTCTGTGGTAGTGAAGCGGTCACCATCACTGCTCACAAAGAACAGCCAGCCATGTATTTTCCTGTAAAACACGAGATGAACATCATGCCGCTAAGTCTGTCTTGAGTTGCTATTTCAAGAAAACAAAAATGGGTGAAGTAATGAAAACTAAATTAAAATTAAAGATTTATTTTCATTGATTTAAAAAGCAAATGTCATAACTTTAATACTTAAATGAAATATTTTTATTATATATTTTATTGTATACATTTTAAAATATATAAATATATATTAAAAGCCTTACTGATGTGTATGTTACGACATATAGAGGGCACTTACATGTTCAGTCAGAGCAAGTTTCTTTCAATTGAAACAGCTCAGATTTACATTTTAGTCTTGGACTAGGCTTAAGCCTTGTCTGTGAAACCGGAGGATGGTATCTCAACGATACTAAAATGACACATGATTCAAGCTAAACATTCTTATTTCAAAACTACATAAATTAAATCAGAAACCTATATAATCTTCCTGCTGACATCACATTTATACTTGATATGCTATATTTATAATTCTGCATTTTACAGATGATTTTATTTAAAATGACACTGCACTCCATGAAACATCATGAAACATTCTACTGTTTGAGTTACAGGGGAAAAAAAAGTATGTATGTTACGCCATGAAATAAATGTTAGAAAAGCTTTGCTTGTTGATGGACAAACAAAATTACAAACTGAAAAGTGCAGGAGGCAGCAAAGCCATGTCTTTACTAGGTTATCAAGGAAACTTAGCTGAAATGAAATGCAACCATCTAGAAAACATCCTAGCAACCACTAGACAACAAAATCAGACTGAAGAAACAATTCTTAAACGAGCTGCTTATGAGGGACAGAAAGTAGGTCTGGCTCCCACCTGTGGCAAACCTCTTCTTCACCAGAGACATGCGGTAGCGACTGCCCACCAGCTCCACGTCCAGGCCTGAGAGAGACGCCCCCGATCCCACAAACTGCACAGCCAGGCTCGGGGGAGGACCGCGGGGCACCTCCAGGCACTGCCAACTGGCGCACAGCGTGCCAGACCCTGTGACCCACAAACACCCGCACACACACACACACACACACACACACAGAGTCAGCATCATATGCACAAGAGCCTTTTTAAATAAGAGCATCTCAGAATATCCTAATGGTGGCCATATTTAAATAAATATGTTGCTTCCAAAATGTTCACAGCACTCCCATGATCCTCTGCATGATCATATGTATTCATAAGTTTGTTTCTTGGCTTCTAACTCTGAGCAGCCGCCCACTTCCCGTGAAAACATCTCGTGTCAGAACAGCGATCTAAGCACAGATGTACCAACGCTTAACTATATATAGTGCAATGCTCCCCCTCGCCCAAGAAAATCAATACTCGTTAGATATTCTTTAGCTACTCCATTTTATATCACTCTTGTTTGAAAAGTTCTAAAAAGAAAATTCTGTCAAACAATTAATCGTGATTAATCGCATCCAAAGGAAATGTTTTTGTTCACATAACATAGGTGTGTGTTCTGTGTATATTTATTATCTATATATTAATACGTACACATGCAGAATATATTTTGAAAATATTTACATGTATATATTTATATTTTAGTAATTTATATTATATAAATTATATTTATAAATATATTTAATATTTAAACATAGAATTTAAAAAAATCTAAAATATATTCAAATGCAAATATACACAATACATATACATATATTATGTAAATAAAAACCTTTAGTTTGGATGTAATTAATCATTTGACAGCACTTATATTTATCACATAATTTTCAGTCCATATGCTGTTTTAGTTTAACTCTAAAGAATCATGATTAAGAATCTATTTTTAAAATCACTATTCAAATCAAATTACAATTCTGTATGCTGGAAATAATCAAATAAGGCACAGGATAAACATCATGGAAAAAGAACCAGAGGTGTTTGTTGTTACACAATGTTGTTATTGCTGAAATAAAACAATATAAAACAATGAAATAAAGCTGAAGTAATGATGAAAAAATTATCTTAGATCGGAAATTTAGAAGTACTAAAATTAACAGAGACATAAAAACAAAGACTAATAAAAATAATAAACCGATACAATTTCTAAATTCATTCAATATTTATAATATATTTGAAACATAATAATACATAAAAACACTGCTTAGTACAGTATTTGTCTGAATGAAATGAAAATTCTTAAGAATTCTCCTTTTGTGAAATAAATGATGCTATTATATATATATATATATATATTATAATTATCCCCCCCCCTTAAACATGAATCATGAATAAGAGATAAAAAAAGAAAGAAAGGTGAGGATGAACAGGTGGTGGCAGCACTGACCTTTGCTGTGATTTGTTGGACAGAGGTTGGACAATTTCCATAGGAGTCGTCTTTCCTCTGTGTTCCTGTCAAACAACAACAGATAAAACAGGTTCTCCTCATTTAGCAGCTCTTTCGTCACATATTCACTTCTTTTGTTTCCATCGCTATTAGCAAACACCCTAAACGTCAGTTTTCATTCCTTGGAAACCCCTAGTACTGTATTATTAATAGAAGTGGTTGAAACACACTGCTCCTCACCAGGAAGCGGGCGGCTGGCACTGCAGGTCGGTGGCGGTATGATCGAGGGGCAGCAGCACTTGTACGGAGGTCAGCAGGGTGGAGGGGGCAGTTGCGGGACAGCAGTGGTAATCTAAAGACACACGGGTCACTGTTCCACTGCGCTGACACTCAGCTGACAGCAGGAGGGGTGCTCGACCTGGATCCTGAGAGGACGCCTAGGACAGAGTTCATACAAAAAGCTCAGGTTAACATTTTAAAGAGTTTAAAACAGATGTTCAGTGCAAGTTAATATCATTTAGGACCTGATATTTTAGCAGAGCCACGTTGTAATAGGAGGCCTGCGGGTTGAGCTCCGCCTCTCTCTGCAGGTGGAGCGTCAAGGCCGGCATGTTGAACCAGAAATCCTTGGTGTCCGGGTCACTCTGTGATGGGTCACTGCAGGTACAAAGACCAAAGATGCTGTCCATAGACCTTGTCTTGAGCCCAGTCCAGATCAGTTCTAGTGTTTAAGAGCATCATACCTGTAGAGTAACTTCTGGTTGGGTAAGAAGTGGTCCACTCGAGAGATGTTCACCAATCTAAAGCTTAATACTGGTGCGTTGGGGGTGGCGGTGAAAATGCGGATGATGCCAGCAGGAAAGGACATAGTGAGGTCGCCGGTGATCTTAACCAGACAGCTGAAACACAGACACACAGCAAATCACTTTAAGTTGGAGCTATACTGTGATAAAAGGCTTTGTCCTCCAGATGAGGTGAAAGAAGCTTAGACGGACCGATTGTGTTCTCCTCCTTTGAAGTAGGCGTTGATGTACTCTGTGATGGCTGCTGCTACAGGCCAAGACTCCTGAGTACTTAGAGAAATAGGACTGGGCCCTCGAGACAAACCTGCAGGATCACAATTCAACATTATGAGTAGAAGTGTCCAAAAACTGCTAACTTTCATAAAACTGCTAATTAAGACAAATTTGTGACATATTTAACTTTATTTGCTGCTGTCACTTCTGGGATTTTGTGGAGCGTGGATTAAATGAATCATACCACATAGGGCTTGGGAGATGCTTCCTCTATATGAGATAAGCTATTGGGCAAAATCAGTCACGGCAAAATAGCGACAAGGACATTTCCTGACTGTCCCCTCCATAAATGTGCTTATGTCTACATTGGATTAGCATAATAAAATTACAGCAAAGCCCCTCAGGCTGTATGTATCTATGATTAAGTTCTGTGGTAATGTGGCTGTTTGGGGAAATAGAAGTGTCTCGGGTCACCTCGGGCTGGGCTGGGGCCGCGGTTCTGCACCCCCCATTCACTGGGGCTGGAGGAGGATGAGGAGGTGAGGGGGGGACTGGGCTCAGGCAGAGGAGATGAGCACAGAGACCTAGACTGAGACACAACACAGAAAATGGGCTAAAATCAAAATTACGAACTGAGGACTTACGGTATAGTATAGAATGCTATAATAAAATTAAATGATCATTTATACAGTATAGCATTCTTAATTTAAACATTTACAACATTTTATAATTTTTATATAGTTTTGCATAATTTATATATATTTTTATATTTGCTAAACAGGCAGGTTTATTAATTGGAAGACTACATGGAATTAATTTTTTAATTTTAATATTCCTTTTATACACAACAGGACTAATTAGGTGAACTGTTAAAAAGAATAACTATTAAATAAAATTAAATAAAGTTCAATCTAAATAAATAATGCACCATCTGAAGGCAGAATAAATAAGTTCTCCACTGATGTACAATATTTGTTTGAGATATAACTATTTAAAAATCTGGAATCTGAGGGTGCAAAATATATATTAGAAAATGTATAATAATATTTATTAAAGTTGTAAAGTAAATGTAATTCTTATCAATGCATATTAATACTAATCAAAAATTAAAAAAAAATTATATATTTACAGTAGGAAGTGTACAAAATATTATCTTGGAATATCATCTTAATATCCTAATGGTTTGTGGCATAAAAGAAAAATGTATCATTTTGACACATATAATGTATTGTTGGCTATTGCTACAAAATATACCCTTGCAACTTCACCAGACACTTCACTGAAAATTATACAGTTTCCCTTATTCATTTACTTTCCCAATACAATTTAAAATAATACATTAATGCAGGAAGAAACAAGAGAAGTTCACATTCATGTTATCTGTCAACTCTCTATTTTCAGTTTATTTTCTTCTTTCTACAGTGTGTGGGTGTTAACTAGTGTTTTGGGTCTAAAACAGACAGAGGCCTGTTTCTATGCCCTGTAATACTATTTGTTACCTTACAGTATAAAGCAATTAAAGCTTTATGTGAATCTCAGTAGTGGTGTTAATTTAGAGCTGAAGTTAAGGGGGCAATCTAAAGGACCACATGAGAGAAACCGCATCTCATAAAACAAGAGATGAATGAAAGTGGCTGCAGCAGAGCCCAATCAAGGGATTTGTTTATAAGGTTTTATAGAAGCTTAAGTGTCCTGGTTGGATAGTTGGTGTGATAAGATCTGTGGAGCATTTACCCGCTCACAGCCGCTGAGTCTGCCTGAGGAGCGCTTGGACCGAACCGACCGAGGGGGAGCCAATGCCAGACGCTCAGTGCTATCCTGCCTGAAACCATGCTGGGAGACTGAGGGAGAGACAAGAGGGAAGATAAAGAACCCAAATATGACAGTTCTGTCATCATTTCATTTCAGAACAAAGCAATCTGAAGAAGACCTTTTTTCAATATAATAAATGTGTCTTTCACAAATTCGCACTTCTTCATTCCTTTAAACAGTAATGATAGTAATAATAATAAGCAAATTTGGCGTGCTGTCCGGGGCGAGCCGGGAGCTCAGCGGGTCCCGAGCCCTGCTGGTTGTAACCCTAGCGAGGGCAGAACTCGGAGCGCGGCTCGGTCCCGATCGCCCCTTAGAAGGTGCGAAAAAAAAGAAAGAAAAAATGGCGGAGGAAGGGGAGGACGGAGGGGAAATGCGAAACTAGATGCTGAGTGTAGGGAGACGCAAAGGGAAATTAGGATAATAATTGGTAACTGGCGAGTGTAATAATGATGAGGGATTAACGGGAATCAGGTGCGCATAGGCATTCAGCGCGCTCTTCCCGAAACTATGTTAAAACATCCCTTAGAAGATTCACTGAAAATCTTGACATTTGCCTAATGTGAAAAATAGAAATGTTTTATTCGTAAATATCGGAATTGGAAACAAATCATTAAATTGCTCTGAATGGTTCATTCATGCATCAAATGTGTGTGTTTGTGTGGTTCAAGACTATGCTATGGGACAAAATGTCCTCACAAAGATGGCAATATGCAAACTCCTTTTTGGTCCCCATGAGAAAACAAGCTTATAAATCAAAGACATTTTTTTTTTTTTTAGTTTTGTGTACTTTGTGATATTAGATTGAATTCTGAAAGACTATGTGACACTGAATACTGGATTAACGTCTTTGCCATCAGAGGAATGAAATACATTTTGAAAAAAAAAATGAATTAACTGTAACAACTTTTCACAGTATTACTGTTTTTACTGCATTTTTAATCACACGCAGCCTGGGTGAGAACAGGAGACATCTTTGTAAAACATTTAGAGATCATACCAAACTTTTGAGCAGTAGTGTACAGTTATGATTTCTGTCATCATTAAACTGTATTACACAGTAGATCCAAAAAACAATTAGACACTTTTGGGCAAATAAAAAATATATATAAAATGAAGAGGTATCTCCAATCAAACACTGCAAAAAACATTTGTTCAATATTTTGCAATTACCTACAGTAGGTGGCATCAACACAGTGTATAGCTCATCATATTAACTACGATTATGTCTCTAATGACTGACAACCAAGTCTTTTTTGAGTCAAATATTTTAGCTTCTTTTTGAAAAAAAATGTTTTACTTGAATGATGTGCATTTTTATAATAAACCAAATTTATTAAGTAAGGGGCAACTGTAAATGTTTTGATACCATTGTATATTAGCATTATATCATCCACTAAATTAATTAAAACACCTATTAATCATAAACTATAATACCTGGTTGTGTGTTAATATCCAGGAAGTTCTGGTCCTTGTCTGTAGAGAAGCAGAGGTCCTCCTGTGGCCCAGAATGCCGTGTGAGTGGCGGTCCGTTCCTACGAGGCTCATCGTTAAAAGATCTCTGTTTTCTGGTGGACTCCTGTGGGACAGTTTTATTTGTAGTGCCCTCACTGAAAGGGTTATGCACCGAGTTCCAGTGCACCAACTCTTTCTTGGGCTGAGAACTGGGGGCGGGGTTAGGACTGGGCGTCGGCCTATTACTACTAGCCCTGCCTTGTGCAGCCGCCTGCGCTGCCAGCGACGATTGATGCGTTGGACTACCGATCATAGTAATAGCGAAAGGATCATCTGGGGACTCTGGTGGTGGGACACTACGTTCTCTCTTTCGGTCTCTGTCTTTGTGGGAGGAGGATGGAGGAGGGAGGGTTTTAGTGTCATTCAGAGAGATGGAAAAGGGATCGGTTCGACTTTCCATGCCCCTGCCGTCCCTGATGGGCCGAGGAGGCGGGGCCCAGGCATCAGGTGGAGGGAGGTTGTCTTTGGGGGCAGAGCGCTCAAAAGCATCAAGGAAGGGGTCTTCTGGAGGAATGTGTTTGCAGCTCCACACAGAGGGCTCAAGTTCTGAAGATGTCAGGCTGTGGGAGAAGGCCGGGAAGCTGAAGGTGGTGGGCTCGATGTCGGTCAGGGGACGTGGAGAACGTAGATTGGAGAGCCAGGCATTTGTGGCGTCGTCCTGAGGAAGAGGAGATCGGCCTGGTGAGGGGTCACGGAATGCAGCAAGGAAGGGGTCAGACGATCGGCTCAAGTTCACAGAGTCTTTAGATTGAGATTGAGTGGATGGCCAGGCTGCCCAACTGGTGGGCTCTGGGGAAGCCCCGAGGGGCTGATGGGATGGCGAATCCAGTCCCGAATCCTCCACATTCTCAGGAGAGGATGAATCAGTAGAAAATGCTGCATCTGTCAAACATAAAGAAAAGCCTATTACTGATCAGAATAGAAAGATCTTTGAAAAGCACCATATTTGATGAGGAAAAGGCAGACCGCAGAAACATAATTCACATTCCACTTTGCTTCATAATTGATTAATTCATGCTTTAATGCCTACACAAGCAGTTCTGACAAAGTGAGTCAATTAATTCTTAAGAATATGGTAATACACGCTCTAGCACACATTAGGCTAGTTTAAAGCTTTTAATTGTCCGTTTTCAAAAACCCTCTAAGAGGATAGCTCATCCAGTCGATTCTCATCTATCACGGTAATGTGGTCGGGGGTGGTGTGATTGCTGTAGATTTACATTCAGACGCGGCAAAGGCGTTCTGGAGCTGCTCTCTCCCAGCAAAGCTGTGGGACTTAAAGGCCGACTCTAGAGGAGGTCCAAACAGAGCGTCCGAACCAGATGCTGTGGAACTTAGCCTGCAGAGATGAGAGGAGGGAAAATGAATGGGTGAAGAAGTAAACGTAGGAGAAACTGGGGCCATTAAAATGCAGAATTAATAACTGAAACAATATTTATATGAGTAAAACCCAAAACTAGTGTTCAAAAGTATGTGGTCTGTAAGATTTTTTTCTTTACAGAAAATGAATACTTTTACTGAGCAAGGAAGCACTGTTCATACCATACATGTTTATTTATTTTAAATAATCTAATAAACTATTGTTTAATTAAAATAATTTGCATTTAAGTATTAAAGTATTTAATTCAATTAAAATATTACTTGAATAAATTTAGAATTAATATTTATTTATTAAACTGCATTTTTGTTTAGTTTGTCCTAACAACATATTCAGTTCTGGTTCAAACAATGGTGTGGGTTTGGGGTGAGTCCAACATTAAGCATTTATCATTTATGCATTTAATGGCAGAAAATATACACACTTCACCTTTATATTTGCATTTTTGGATGTTAAAGCGTTCAGTAATTATTCCGTATGGAAAATCTCGATGTACCTGCTGTGATCTGGGCTGGACGTGGATCTGCGCAGACTCTCCTGTTCTCCATCTGTACAGCAACAAAACATTACTCTACTGCACAATGTAACAATATACTACCATAATAAAGTAAAGGGTCATTTAGCAGATGTTTTTATCCAATTATAGGGATTCTCCATGAAGAAACATGGCCGCAATTGTGATAGTTCATGATTTGCTGACCAGCCTAGATCTGTAACCATTATACCACAACAATAATACATAATGTACAGCATATAAAAGAACAGTATAATATCACGAAATAAAAAAAATTCACATTTTTAATCACAGAATTATTCAAAACCATGTACTAACACAATATTACCATTAATCTGTGTGACTAATGTCTGCAATTAAAGATGGTTTGAGTAATAGTGAGCCTGGGAGGAAGACAGCCTAAAACCATTTTCTTCAAACCACATACACACATTGTTTCCACTTTTGCTATTATTGTCAAATCCCACAATACAAAAATAGAGCTCATTCTGAGACTGCAATTACAGCATTTCAGCTGACCTGAGATCCGGCTGTCAGTACAAGGCAATAATGACAGTGCAGTTATGACACTGATCCCAGGTCAGCGGGATGGCAGATTGCTGTGATTAAGGTGTCAGACGCAGCTTGTGGGATAATGGCATCTATTAATGTGGAAAGAGGAGGAGGAGGAGGTGGGACATTGTGTGTGTGACCGTGGCTATTTGAGACGGCTTGTCGAAATTAGTCACAGGAACAATGCATGAGAAATTAAAAATTAATGATCTATGATGTAACTCTAGCTGAATGAGTACAGAAGTGGACGTCTGCTGAGTGTGACCGACCTCTCTGGGTAACACTTTCCCCTTCCCCTTCAGATCGACCTGCTGAACTGGAATTTCCTGTAATAGAGAAACGGGACACATGAAAAATGTTCACAATAAGATCATATAGAAATAACAAACGTAATACAGTATAGTCTGAGATAGAGGGAATTAAAACTTACGCGAGAGCTGCTTCTTTACTGACACCTTTAGTATGGGAAGAATAAAATAAAGAGTCATAAAAAATGCAATTTAATTCATTTTTGGCACCATATTTTTTATATCTTTATCTAAAAAATATTTCTTTAAACTAAAAACCACTGCCTTTGGCAAAATACAGCCATCCAGATCTAAAGCTAAAGCAGTCTGGTACCTTGCAAACATGCCATTGTTTACAGGCAAACTAATAAAAATCAAAAGTTGCACCCAATCAGATTAGAACTCATAGCGATTCAGTTCATCTTTATTAATTTATCATGAAACTGAAATTTGTTCTAACGGTAGAATAGCAAGACAATACAAGTGTTATTTGACTAGTCTTGTGATCTCAACATGCCTAATAAAACAGATTTTTTTATAGCTGTGCAATAAATGTAGTAAACCACATGCATCAGTCTTATTTTAGCTACTAAAGATTAAATACCCCCCACATCTTACCGTTCTGTTAGGGGGCAGGGTCAACGCCCCCACCGTGGCCTTCAGCTCCAGTTCATTGGCTGCTGAGTTGCTACGGTTACTGCTGGCAACTGGTCGGATCTTGATTTGAAACTTCTTGGGCTCATCATCATCGAAATCCGAGTCGCTGGAGTAAAAATTTCCCTCCTTCTCCTCAGTAGCACAACGTAGAGAGCAATGCAGTTAAGGAGCAAATCCAGACACGATGCAGGACATGTATGTACTCGCACACAGGTACAAAGAAAACACACACAAACACAAATAGACATGAGTGCAAACACAGCTGTTGTGAGTAGTCTACACACTGTAATGTGGTACAAAAATAACCATCCTATTTAGAGTCGCTGCTGAGTTTCATATCCTTAAATTCCTTTCATGATGAACTTAAATTCTTAGGAACCTAAGAATGATAACAGATCTTTATCACAGGGCATTTGGGGAGAAATTGTTATTGGAAAGTAGACAGCATATCCATCATTCCCCATTATCAAACAATAGAAGAGCCTCTATTTGACATCCTGCCTTATCAAACCACACTTCCTGATAATAACTTCCTTTCTGTATTGACACTTTTGATGTGTGAAGACAGTACTGCAGAAAATAATAATAAAAGCAAACAAAGACGGCAAATAAATCCCTCTCCTCTCCCTCGGATTTAGACCATGTGGATGAGCTATGAGAGTAAAAATACGTTTTGGCAAAATTGTTTGTTGTAGTGCCGAGGATAAGCCTGAGGCCAGGTTGAAAATCAATCTGAAAAGAAACTTTAGGATTTCAGAAAGCTTTAAAATTTTGAATCTTTTAAAATAGAATGGCATAAATTAAACATCTTCAAGATACTATTTCTAGGTTTTTAAAGGGGTCATTTGAAATGAGTCGATTTGTACAAAGCTCATCTTTAGTCTTTGCAACTTTAGGGATCTTATTAATGCACTAACAGCTTGTAAAACTACAAAGAGAAAAGGAAAACTTGAAATCGCATCATATGACCCCTTTAATCAAATAAGCACACTAGTAGGCTAGAATAAGTAGACTGTATTAAAATGAATAGAAGCTAGTAATCTCAGACGGCATGTACGAACACAGTTCTGCACACACACATTGTATATGCTCTCACTGAATGCACTCCTGATGGCTTATTCTGAAGGATATCATTCTGGTTGACATCTGCACGTATCACAAAGCCCTCGTCGTCCACTTCGAGGGGTGAGTTCTACACATGAACACAAACAGACAGCACAAGCTCACAATACTGTAAGAAACAACATTTAAAGGCACAGGACATCAGCTGACAAAGCGATGATTTTTTTGTAGGTCTGTAACATGGATGTGGTCTGTTCTTCACTCATAAACACACTAATACTGTTTCCATGGCTTGTATGAAAACATTGCTGATGTTTTAAGAGAGTTAGTAGTGGCCTGACATCTTACATAACAGCCTGTAACACGTGTGTGTTTATGAAGGATTTTGGCAGTCAGTGGGCTATCAGACATTCATTAAAAACCCTGAGTTTTGCCAAGGTTAAATATAGCTTAATGAGGTAACCAGACCTTGCCAAACACGTCACTCTCTTGCATAGCGTATGCATGGAAGCCTGTGTAGAAACAGCCTGCATTCTGTGTACAGTATGTTTCTGTTTACTTCTGGAGGAGGGTTTACTTAGCTATTTAGGACCAATTTATCCTCAGCAGTTTACAAAATCCTCTGCAAAATGAAGTATAGAGAATGACGTTACCGGTTCTGGAACTGCTTCTTTTGAGTGAATCAAATATGTTCAACATAATGAGTGAGGAATCATTCTGAAGACTCACATGTTTGAATCAGTTTTCACTAAATGAATCACTGAATCAGAACATTTAATCAACATCTGACTCACTTGTCGAATCACAAATTATCATTACTTTTAGTGATGTCCATATTAAAATTAAATACATTTTTGATCATATGAAAAATGTAATCAACAATTTTGGAATAAATTATATTCCAATAAATAAAATACAAATACATCTCTGGCTTTGAGATGTTCTCACTAGTATAAAGTCTATCGTCTGTGTATGTGTAAAAAGAATCACTGAAGTTTAAGACTAGTAACCGTGCACACACACACACACACACACACACACACACACAAACAAACAATCACCTGTTCTCTGTGTAAAATCAGTTCAGCAAAGAGTGTGTGTTTGTGCTATAGGAACTCACAAGTGCATCTGCCACAGCTGAATCCCTAGAGGACAACAACAGAAGAGGTATAAAAATCCATTCAGCATAGAAGCATAGAAGTAATTTTGATTGCTCTCCTGATCTAGTACATTAAAGGGTTAGCTCACCCAAAAATTCTGTCATTAATTACTTAACCTCATGTCGCTCCAAACCTTGTGTTGCAGTCAATGCAGTGTCAGAAGGCTTTACAATTTCATACAAAATATCTTAAAATCATGAGTGTGAATAATTAACGGGTGTCTCTTTAAATGTGTGTGTTGTGTTTCATATGATTGCATGACTTACGTCAAATCTGGCTCCTTGTCTTTCTTTCCTAGTCCAGGGATCCTGAAGGCTTTAGCACGACTCTTTTTACTGTTCTCAGATACTAGTGGGGACAGATATTCCTCGAATCCTACTGGACCTTAACCACACAAACCACACATTAGTTAAGTTTCAGAGATGCTCCTTGTATTGAAAACCTGGTATTTTGCAGAAGAATAATTTTCAGTGCATTGCTATCCAATAAACCAGAAAGGGAATTCCTGGGCAAAATCACAAAGTGTTTTATCTTTCAGCGACTCACTAGGTCTCTCCTTCCCTGTTCCCTTCTGTTCTGTAAACTTCTGAATGAGGTTCTCAATGCCAATGTTCTCCACGTTCTGCTTGAACTCCTCATGGACCTGAAGGAGACAGAACAAAGATTTTTATCAAGCACAGCTAATCAAGACCACATTGACCACAACAACTCTGAGCCACTGGGGTAATTTGTCTGAACATTTTTCAGCACAATTACAGGATGCAAACAGAATACAGGAGTAGGTTAAATCCCCAGAGTAAGCCTTACCTGGCCAACCTGTACGTGTGTGTCTTCAATGGAGTGTGAATATGCTTTGATCAGTAGTTTCATCTGACGTAAATGTGCCTCCTCAATGTCTTGAAATTTCTGCAGATGTAGAAGGATAAATGTGAAGAGAAGCCACTGACCTCTACTACTGCTTAAAATGTTTGGTGTCTATAAGACATTTTCACTTATGCTCACCAAGGCTGCATTTATTTACAAGACATTTTGGATAACAATGTAAAAATCTTTATGCATTATTGCTCAATAAAAGTATCACCTTCTGAAACGTCTGAACAGTCGTGTATATTGTGAATATTTACAATATGGTATGTCGTCAAACTTCTTATTGTTTTAAAATGGTTATCAAAAATATAGCAGAATCCCCCCAATATATCTTTTCTTATACAGTTAAGTTGTAAAATATGCACTATAAAACAATAATAATAATTGACTGTTTATTATTCATTACCACCGGATATTAATGAAAGTATTTTAAGCAGACTTAATCCAAAAATCTTTCAAAAGTCGTTTCAATATTTGACATTGATGAGTTACAGTTTTTTACAATTTTGTAATTTTTAGGGCTGTTTAGATAATCCTATTTGGAATTACTAACATAAGAAATTGGAAAAATTAGGGCTGGATACATGCGGGAAAAACACATGGGCAATATATGGATATATTCAGACATTCTGACAGAGATGGAGCTAAAAAGCATTTTATTAGACTGCACAAGCACATTTGCAACTATTTTTTGAGATCTTATTAAATCGAGACCTCATATTCAAACATTTGCAGAACTGGCCCTAGCATTTAATAGTGGTCAGCCTCTATAATTTAAAGATTATTGTTGATGCCCCAATTGCCCTCAATTAGGGCATCAACAATAATCTTTAAATTATAGATTACACTATTATGACTCTGAGCTGGTCTCAGAGTGATGTCAGGTCTCTTAAATTTTACTGATTCATCCTTTCTTTGCTCTCAAATTATTCATACTTGCGGGTCGACACCAGGCAGAAATAGACTGTAGGCATGTAATTATTTTGTCAAACAGCCTGCTTTAATGGCACTTGTAACCATGATAACTTTACATTGCTTTATTGAGATCATTGAAATACTGTAAAATTAAAAAAACGTGAGCTAACCTTGCATTAAAAATCTTTCACACATGTGACTGCGCTCTGTTAAGCAGGTCTGGAAAAAAACGAAAATCACCAACCTGTGCTGATTCACTCATTTTCTGTTCAAACTCTCTTCCAGCACGGTTAAACTTCTCAATAGACCCTGCAAAAGACTCAGCTGCCTTCTTAGATTTCAAGTCCGCCTGAGAAAAGAGAAAGAAAGAAATTAATTATTTTTTTCAAGATCATAAAAACAGGATGAAGGCTACCAGCTTAAAAGATTAGTTTAAAAAATGCTGCCCTCATGTCATTCTAATCTAGTATGACTTTCTTCTTTCTTTCTAAAAGAGTATCGACCTGTGTCTATAGGGGGTTTTGCACTGAGTAGGTTTCTAGAAAGCCAATGTCCCCATTAGAGTGCGGATCGGGCCGCATTTTTCTGTCCGAGCCCGACCCGCGTCCGACAGAGCAGTAACCGAACCCGACCCAAGCCCGACAGTCATTCAGATATTTATGTCCGAGCCCAATCCCAGCCCGACACAGTTAAATCATTTTTTTCTCATACTAATGACTAATGACACTTTTTTGTGTGGAAAGCACGCTTTTATTAAGGAACTGTAGGAAGGCGGTCGGAAATGTCAACAGATGAGCGCATCAGCGCACACGGGGAAAAAAGCGCCATTATAACACAGACGCACAAGCAGTTTTACATTTTAAATGGTCAATGCCTTATCGCACTGATGTGACCGAGCCCGACCCGAACCCGAGCATCCTTTCTAAATATCTGACCGAACCCAGCCCGTCGGGTCCCGTCGGGCCCGGGTTGGGTATCCATGCTCTAGTCCCCATTGCGCCATTTTCCTGATGGCATTCGCACTGGCAGAAGCGGCTGACACCAAAGTCTTTATTCGTGGCATTTACAAACATCAACAACTATTAAACAGAGGATGCCATGTTTTTTTTGAGTGTCGTAATTTTGTATGGAATGTAAACGCACAATTTACACAATTGAAAGAACATGAAAATCGGATTAAATCTCCTGTTACAACTTGCAGTGTTACATATCATCAAAGCTTAGAAAAGAACCCAACACTGCAGGCAACTGGTAAATACTGTTACCACTGTTTTTCATGTTCGTGGAGAAAACTATTTTTACATGGCTGTTTAAAAATGCCAGGTAGTGGTGTTTCATATATGTTTATACGAATGTGTATATGTCAATCAGCATACACTTACATCAGACCCTATTTTGAAGTAGAAGCTAAATTAACCCCTCCAAACAGAGTTCTTAGAAATAGAAATGGTTCCTGTGGTACGAACAAGCCAACAAGTGGATAATTCTGCCATAGTATGAGGAACTATGAAAACGTTCCTCGGGTGCAAAAGTCCCTATAGATAGTTTTCAGTCATGTGACCGGTTCGACGTACTACAGGACAAAAAAATCAATTTTTGTCAATTGTAAAGTTTTGGCCATTTGCAATCTATATTAAGCCCCTGCGGCAGTATTTAAATCATTAAACAGCGTGACAAAATATTGTAGAAACACTTAAAGAGCTGTAATATATCTAAAACATTAACATTTAAATATGAAATTCAGTAATCACTGTATTAACTATGCATAGTTTACATAGGAAAAAAGATGAGACTGGAATATGAACGCAATCCACTTAATTGTTCAGTATTTTCCTTATAATGGATTTCTATGGGAAAGCACTTAACATGAAACTTTGAACGTTGCATTTTTATTCTGGCTTCATCTGCTTGCCTGTGTAAAATACATCCTTAATAAGGTGTGTACTGAATTTCACCTTTTAATGTCTGCATTTTACTACATTATTACTTAGTGCAAACAGGTTTACAATGACATGATGATGTACAAATGACAGAATGGAAATTTGCTGACTTTAATGTCAAGCACACAAACACACAAATACCTTTTCCAGCTCTTTCTGAGGCACTCCTTCTTTGCGCAGTCTCTCCAACTCTATACACTTGCTGTGATAGCCTTCTCTGGACTTCTGCAGGTGGCCGTTCTGCACCTGTAAAGACTGCACTGACTCCAGAGTCCCGATCACTTCCTCTTTCGTCTACATAAGACACAATAAATTTAGATACATGACAGATATTAACCACAAATTTAGAACCCAATGTGCTGGTTCTGTAATACTGTAGGGGATCAGAAACTGACTGACGCTTAAATTGCCCCTATTATGCTTTTTCAAATATGATCGTTCATGCAGTGTGTCATGTAGCTGTATGTGAACATAAACTATCTGCAAAGCTGTGATGCCGACAGTTCACGATAAATAAAGTTATTGTCTATCAAAAAAAAAAAGAAAAAAAAAAAAAGAGTCGGCTCACATTCGCCTAAACGAGTCGTCAGCATTTTGAATCTTTCTCTGTTACAGATCCACGTCACTAAGTAACATATTTGCATGATGTCTGCCCACGTTCTACGTCGCGATCAACTTGCCCCACCCCCAAACAGTCCACATGGATTACATCATGTGAAGAAGACACCTTATCCTGTGAGAGTTCATTTGTTTTATATGCCCTTCCGAAAGATGAATCTACAAATAATGAGTGATTAACATTCATTTTTTTCAACAACACCTTAAGCAGTATAGTCCCTTGTTGTGTTCGCGTCATTTTACTGATGACTGCTTTTCCAATCTTGGGGAGTACAAAATGATATTCACCAAACGCTTGGTCTTAAAAGATGGATCAGTGCCCAGTTTATTTGGACCGGCTTGCTCCTCTGAACTTCTACCTGTAAGTAAGATTAATAATTGATGATCGTTCAAAATAAGTATTTGTGTACGTTAAGCTGTGTAACAACCCTGCAGATTTCCTGGTCACCGGCTAACTTGCGTTTCTGTATTTCTGTTGTTCAGCTGTGGGCCTAATGTAGTCTAATATTGTGATTGATGAGGCTTGACTGTCTGTCTGTCTCATCATTAGTTTAAGGCCCCGTTTACATGAAGGGAAGACACAGGTATTTCCTTGTGGTTTGGCCTCTCATTTACACGAAAACCCAGTTTTTATCACAGAAAACGATTATATTAAAAAAAAACTGGCGTGGAGTGTAGATTTCTGATAACGCCAGTTATGTGTTGCCATGTCAACTGAGCGCTGTCCGCAGTAGTTTTGGTACAATATTCCTGCTGTAGCGGTAGACCAATCATATAGGACTGCGCCATCTGACTAATCACAGCAGTGAGGGATCATGGGAGGGAGGGGTTTAGACAGACTGAGTCTTTGAACTGCTTCACACGAGTCGTTTACGAATCATTTAAAAATGGGGTAAAATTAAATCTATTTTTGGGGAAAACTATAATGTTTTTTGACCTTGCATACATGTAAACCTGTTTTAAGAGACTCATAAAACAAAATTAGCCAGCTGTAAAATGGCATAATAGGGGCACTTTAATGAAAAACAAAGCATCGCTGCACAGCAACGCATAGGCAGAAATTCTATCAGGCTAAAAGCCCTTTATTTACCTTGCGGTAAATTTTGACCTGCTCCTCGCTGTACTTGTTGATGTCACGAATGAGGTCGTTCATTTTCCTCATGAGCTCCAGGTGGCAGAGGGCCAGTTTGTCTGAGGACACGCGAAACACGTCCCACATGGGGGCGAACGTGCTAGGGAGCAAAGCAGGTGGTTAGATGCTGATGCATGGAAGTGCGTAAGCCACTTGGATTTCTTATAACACAGCAGTATTAGAAAAACAACAGGCTTCCTTGCCTTTGTAAGTCTACTTCTCCCAAAGACACCCCAAAACAAAGTTTGTAGGAATAAAAAGAAAGTTACACTTTTATTAGCTTTGCATCTGTGCTCTTAACTCTTGATTAAATTTAGCTCCATGCTCACTTTGTATCACTGCAAATTCTGTTTTTACAGTGTTAAGGCACTGTGTGATTGTTTTGTGGCAACTAGCACATGCTTGCGCAGACAGGAAGTGAGGTGAAGAGAGCAGAGGAAAGAGCTAACCATAGCAACGACTTTTCAACCAATTACACGCAACCGCACGTACTTGCACACACAAAAATACACACATACAATACTCCTGAATATTCCTGCCGATAAGTATCTATAAGTATTAGCAGCAGGCCAAACTTTGCAAGAGAAAATCTTTTTAAGCTTTGTACTCCTCCAGATTTTCAACACATACACTTAAAGTGCAATATTTTTTTACCAAGCCTTTAAATGTTAAAATCCTAATCTCATAATAACAGAAACAACATCACTCACCCGAGAGGGCTTCCATTGCTAGCCATCTTAGCAAGCTTGCTCATGGATTTTGAGTAAGTCTCCTCAACAGCCGCTCTTAAATGCAAAGACACACACACACGTCAGTGGGTAATGGACTTGTGCATAAACACAAAAGCAAATATATTCTCGCATTACTGCCTTAAAGGTCACAAACAGTTCTTCAATGCAAGCTGTAAAATCATTTATATTTATAATGCTCTATACAATACTTTTTACAAGAAAATAAAATGTATGTATGGTAGAACACTTACAAAAAGCACAGCCTAGACCCAAATTTCGCAATTATTAAAAAAAATATTTTTAATAAAAGTGTAGTAACTTTATATTAGCCATGAGTACATACCTGTAAAAATAATAAAAAATATTATCTTATATTGTTTGAAAGTACTTAAATGTTTTGACCATGGTATGTTTTTGTAAGGGACAACCATCAGCCAGCAGCATAAAAACTAGTAGTTTCCATAGGGTCATGGTCAAAGCTGAAAAAAACCCAATAATTTCTTATCAAACACTACGTGATCTGCTTCTCTGATAAGACAAGCTTTATCATTCTGACAGAGTCTGCTCATGGGGAAAAGGATGTTGTCAGGTATCATCGTGCTTAACTATATTGTTGGCCTTATCTCTTGGAAAACATCTTATTTGATTGAGTGAAATTTTGCTTTCTGTTGGGACAGCACAATGGAAAGTCAAATCAGATTCTTCAAGGAACCCAGCCACTTTGAGACACAATGTCCTGAGCGGATGCAAAATGGCCTTTGAAAATTGATTTATGTAATTTATTGCACAAGCTATGCTTTTATCAGGGACATATTTGTCTCTCTCAATTTTTCAAACACTCTCCTCCAGGGCTTTCCTGGATGAATTTCTAACATATAAAAAAAAACAATTCAATCCTCCAGTACATGACAGAGGGTGCCTGCATCCAACTCCATTATAATGAATAGAAGAGACTATGAAAGTTGGCAGGAGGCTTGGCAGAGCCGTAAGTAGTCTCTGTTCTCTCTGCAGAACGAGAGAGTCGTTTTGGAGTTTTCATTTTAATTATTGCAATTAGCTCCAACTCAAATGTCTACTACAGACCAAAAGGAATGCTCACACATCCCACATATGCTGTCAGTGGAACGAAATGAAGATCAAGCTTCCTTCGTCTGTTTTATATGCTGCATGTACCGCATTTTCTGACTGCTGAGCTGCCTTGCATTTGTAGACGTGTGCATGAGTGGACAGCGAGCACTCTGTTGACTGCTCTGCTGCGCTCAGATTCCTGTGTTTTGACACTTCAGTGCTGTGTGCTGAAAACTGTGGTGTGAAGAAATCAACCAAAGAGCCAAAAACAATCTGAGCAAAAATGATTATACTCTATAACAAGACTATGATGTTTGCCTCAATAAATTACTAATTTGCTGCTTATAAATAGTAAGGTAGTTTTTAAGTTTAGTTATTAGGTAGGATCATGTCATGCAGAAAATGTGTTTTATAAGTACTAATAAATGGCTAATATGTTATTTATAAGCATGCTGATAAGAAGCTGTCTAATGATTAATCATGATTAATCGCATCTGAAATAAGTTTTACTTTACACAATATATGCGTTTATGCTGTGTTTATTATGTTTATATTAAAACTCACATGTAGAGTATATATTTTGAAAGTATTTACGTGTAAATGCATTTTTATATTTATTTTCTTATATTTCATATTATATGTAAATATATTTCATATATAAACATAACATATTTTCATTAAATATATACATGCATGTGTTTGTATTTCTACATATTTAATAAATATACACAGTACATACAAATATATTATGTAAAGAAAAACATTTTTTTTGGATGTGATTAATCATGATTAATCATTTGACAGCACTAGTTAAAAGTTACAATTTTTCACTATACTGAAGTCTTACCGAATCAATAACATCAGTTAAGATAACATTACATTATATAGTACTATATTATGTTGTTTGTACTGTAATGTAATAAGTTTAAATAAGAAAAACCATTGCAATAATGTGATATTGCACCAACGTAACGTAATGTAACATATGTTAAAATGTAAGACAAAGCGTTACACTAACCATTAAAGCATTACAAAATATGATCATATATCACAAAACATCACTGTAAAGCAATGTAGCCTCATGTAACTGTCACGTTTCATGTTGGTCTGGTCCTGTTTTCCCCCCTGTCTTTTGTATTTTGGTTTAGTCCTGTCTTGTCCTTA
>JAUCMS010000145.1:7932313-7966540 GCA_032357445.1 Enteromius radiatus | reverse complement strand
ATTTTCCCTTTAGAAAAACTACCATGTGTGGAGTCACATGACCCTGCTCCATTACGTTACCCTACGTTCACACCAGACGCGACTTGGATGCTTGAACATTTTGAGTTTACTCGCTTCATTCACACGTGAAATTTTACTTCACAGCAAACGCAAGTTTGCGTCATGGGAGGGGCTTCTGCCAGGCAGTTCCAGTCTCTGTACATCGCAAAGGATATGACTCCCTTGACTACAGTGTAGCGAAGCGGGTTTAAACACCTCCTTAGAACATTCGACAGAAGATACTCTGTGCCGTCGCGATCCCATTTTTCAAAAACTGCGCTGCCAGACATGTACAAGACATAACCTGAAAAGGTTAGTAAGAACTTAGAGTAATTTGCACCAGTGCAACCAGTGCAAAAAGGTAGTCTAGAGCCCTGTTAAACAAGTAAGTCTCAGCCACTTTAGTCAAATGATCTGCTATAAACTAATTATCAATTAAGACTACATTAAAAATCACATTGCGGAACAAGTACAGGCAAATGGTACCACATGGACAACAGCCATATATCTTTCAACACCAACAGAGTCCAGCTTGTTTCTCTGTTCAGAGCCCAGGAGAATGAAACCACGGTCTCTGCTGGCTTTTGTGCTCTGCTGAATGCTGTTGTTGTTGTCAATAGTGCTCCAGCAAAGTCTATGACAGCAGGCCAGAGCTCACCTCCACCCGGTACATCACCCAGCTGCATAAACCATGCAAGTGCATGCAGAATCAACAATTGTACACAATGCATTAATTAATTCAGATAATTTAAGCATGTTTGTGTGGCCCAACAACTTAATTAAATGACAGAACACGTCTGGAAGACACTGGCAGGTGCATTAGCAACACAAATTATAAACATCGCCCTATTCTCTGGCACTGCTTACTAGGGCTGTGCAATTAATCGCAATTGCAAAAAAAAAAAAAAAAAATTGCAATTTAAGCACATGCAATTTCTAAATCGCATAAGGCTACAATTTCATCTATTAATTTATTTAGATTTTTATTCAGAATATTTTATTCAGAAACGGCACAAGGAAATTACCAATCATATGTGCACAAATATGATGCCTGCGCACATCATCAGTAAATGTTATTTCATTCATTGTGAAATGTTTTGTTATGCACTTCTTATGCACTGAATACATTTAGAATGTATGCATGAAGCTTGTTTGAAAAAACAAAAACAGTTGCCAAAATCGCAATATGATTATTTTGTCCATATTGCACAGCCCTACTGCTTACTGTGGCTTTCTCAGTTTTTTTGGGGTCAGTGTGCGTCTCATAAATGACCTAGATAGCAAATTTGATTAGGGTCTTCTGAATGTAGGGACAGCTGCATCTCAATGGTGCATTTACACACCACTGAAGTTTCCTGTAAACTAGCTTTTATTATTATGCCACTCAACATTTAATCATGAGGTCTGTACTTACTTGACAATTTTAATGAAACACTGTTAAAACCTGGAAAAGAACAGTTTATGCTGTTTCCCAGTTCTCTATCTTTACATACATGACCATATTTCGCCATTTAAATGCCAAACTACAGAAGTGCCCTAGTAATCTATTTTCCACCTATTTTAAAAGAATAGCCTTTCTTAGCCTATTTAGGTGTTTATAAAACAAAGAAAGCTGGTAGGCATGAACGTCATAAAAATTATCTTAGCCATAAAATCTCCTTTTACATTTTATAGAAGAAAATAACAAGGAGTTCAGGATGATCAAATGACGACATTTTCATTTTTGGATGAACTATTCTATTAAAACATTTAATTATAAGCAAACTGACACAAATTGATACTTATGGAAAAGTCCCACATCCAATTCATGTAACAATGACCCACAATCAGACTAGGCTCAGAGCCACGTTCCCTTCTCCAAGCTTCTGTGTGCCTCTAGACAGCCCAACAGACAGAAATCCTCCATCTGCCACGGGCTGCCAAGCTTTGCCCACAGGCGCTGTCCTGCTTGGAAGGGATGTAGGTGAGCCAGCAGCACTGACACATAACTACAAATCTTTCAATGCTGATGCTAACGAGCACTAGTTAACAGCGGATGACAAAACAAGTGACAGTGACTGGACCAGAATCCTTGAAATTTTAGGTTCTTACTCTGCTAAAGTAGGTGTTGCTCCTCTGATAAAGAATGAGACCGTGTTAATGCAGCAGGTTCCCTGTGATGAAATTTACCCAACAGGAGTCCAATTCAAGCCGATTCAAATTTAAATGCAAAGTACTGCACATTCCTATCCCTCTCTGTAGGTCTTTAGAGTCAGGGGTGTTTCTGAATGATCCCTCTAATCTCAAACAGCACCAGCTTTCATGTGTCTTGACCCTTTTGGGTCTGATAATGGATCTACCTTGATTTAAAAATCCCAGACTGACTACAACTCAGCAGGCCCAGTGTGGGGTCAAACTATCTACTGCATGACCTCCAGTAAAGAAAGCTAGAGTAAAAGCTGGAGATGAGATGTAGAGCCTTTTCAAAGCTCTTTGCTTGAGTCAGAATCAGAATCATCCAGATGACTACAGGGTTCAGAGCTCTAATCAGTCTTTTATATAAGTGAGACAGGATGTGTGAAATAGCCTCCAAAATCAGTATGAAGCTTTGAACAGACAGAAGCCTTGCTCTACAAAACAAAAAACAATGCATTCTGCATGCATGCTTGTGCTGGCGAGCCGTGCAGCACTGGATGATAGCAAACAGAGGAAATGCAGCAACATCAGTCAAAATTAAACTGTGTCTTCGCAAGACTCATCACACACTATTCAGAAAATCAGATTATAAAGGCAGTTTGATAACTATTAAAGCCTTTTATTCCTTGAGATGCTGGCAATGCTGATGCTGAATTTGTACTCAGACAAGTCAAGCGCAATGCTAGTAGTGTTATAAACCCTTTTTTTGGAAAGGAAGAAAGGCAAAAGACATAAAGTGACTAGTCATAATAAAGAATAAAATTTTCTATTTGATGATAACCCTAACATAGGTAATGTTTTCATTGAAATATTGAAATATCATTATGATGGTCTTTAAAAAGAAAGCAGACTACTTCAACATGTAATAGCCTAAATAAATGTAAAAAATATCCAACTGGGAGAAACCAACATCATAAAATGATTAGCACTATATCTCACTTTTACTAATCCATAACTATAACACTTTTACTAATTGTTGTTTTTCCTACTCCTCCTTTAAAGACTCGTAATTAGTTGCTCTCTTTTCTTAATAAATGCAAAATGAAGCAAATAATAAAGAACTAATAATGTAAAATTAACACAAAAAACTGATGTATAGGCCTAGCTGTCAGTTAACCGACATAAATGAATACACTTGGTTAACAAATTTATGTTAACAATAGAATTTTTTCACGGACCACAATTTTACAAGAATCTACATTACAGGAATCAGACGGTTGAATGGTTTGTTCATTTGTTTTTAAAAGCACTCCTGCATTCTTTTCTATCTTGGCCACATCTCAGTGCTCTCAAGTATGTCTTAATTGTTTTAAGAATGTTATGTTTGTGTACAAAAGTTACAGATTACAATTTTGTTAATCTCTGGGTTCTTTTAAGGACAGACGAAACAAGAACAAGTCAAGACACACACTCAAGAGACAATATGCATCTGCATCACAAGACACTTATCATGAGGTGGGAATACAAAAACACACTGCAAGAGATCACACAGTGAAGTTACATAGTAGAGTACAGTGTATATGAGCCCCGGGATCTGTGTTGCACAAAAACTCAGCTTTGCAAACTGTTTTGACTTTGTGGGAATATGGAAAAACTAGCCTGCAGCCACAAATCTACAACCACATGGCACTATAGCTCAGGATGTGACACTGTGCACCAAGTGTTTCTAGAAATAACCTGCCACACATTTGAACAGGCATCTGGCCACTTCTAGACAGATTTCTCTTTATCCACTTCATCAAGAATGACAGGGACATTATTCATCCAGACAATTTGCAAAACAAATGATGCATCCTTTAAGGCATGAATTTCGACAGTCTAATAAGTGAATAAGTTGGTAGTATATTATTCATTATACCATTTTTGAAAAAGCAGGTTAACTGTTCTATTAGCCTGTTATTTACAATTTAAACATATGTGTCACTGAATAGAAATATTAGATTATGTGGAATGTTTACTAAAATAGTGAGATTCAACTGTGATAGCGACTATTAGCAAATAAAGAAGCGCCTGTACATATGTAATGAATAATTACTAGTATAAAATGGAATTAATTAATAGTCACAACTGAAATAAATACTGTCCTAGTATCTAAATGTATAGTTGCTAGTTAAACTAGTTAATAACAAATGTAGATACTAGTTAGTTAGCTGGCACGTCATATTACTGTTCATACAGTTACTGAATGCAAGATAAAATATACAGCATAAAACACATACAATAAACAAATTAATCTATAGAACTTTTACATTCCACCTAAGAGACACAAAATATCCACTACTTCGCCCATCATTATTCTGTCACAGCAACTTCCTTCCACAAAGCAACGTGTCTAAAGTCTTTGTTCTAGACAGAGGAAATATATGCACTGATGGAGAACTGCACAACGCATGCTGTGCTCTGCCAGCCCAAACTGAAACTGACCTTGTTGGACATTATCAACCTTTTGCTCCACAACGCTGACACACTGAAACACAGATGCTCCGCTGGGGAAAGCCTCTCTGTCAGTGACACACACGATGCGCTGTCTAGCGCTGGACGCCTATTATGTTGCATTCCAGGTATTATGTTCAATAGCAAAACCAGTGACTTCAAATGGTGCATAGAAACGTAAAAAAGTGTGTTACCTGGTTGTAGTTTCAGTAAAAACAACGTGGCTCATTTTCATCGCCGGTAGTTGTTCCGACCGTGCCGCGTTCAATGTGTTTCGGAGTGTAGAAGGTTTGAACGAACAGTTGACAGTGTTCGAAACGCCCCACCCACATTTGTTCCTATTGGTTAACATTTCCCGTCACTCAACAGTCACCGGAGTAAAACTGTGTAGGCATGGCAACTGCGTTTTCAATGCCGCTTTTCCTAGCCAATAGAATAAAGGTTAAATTTCAAGAGGCAACGCCCACCTTCCAAGAACAACAGTCATTGGACAATGAATTTGTCATTCAAAGTAAGCCTTTACAAAAGGCGGGAACCCTTGAGTACAATTATTGTAATGTATGCAAATTAACTTATTTCCCCAAAATTATAGACAGACCGCTGTTCAAATGGTCATAAAAACTCTAAGCACAAAGCAAATTTGGCAAGTGCGCATCAAATAATTTCTGATATATGCGATTTATGCATTTGCACAGAAAAAAAAAATGCAAAATACAATATAAGAGTAAAAAAAAAAAAAAAAAAAAAAGAGTAATAAAATTCTTTCATTTTATAAAAGAAGCACACAATTCTACTAAAAAAAATATTAAAATTATACATATTGAGTCAAAATCATATTCAAAAAATGTAAAAATTTCAAAGCAGTTTGAACAAACTGACAATTAATGGATACTGACCATATTACTCTAAAGGCTCATAATGTTACCCATGAGCAATAAGTTAATGACAAATTTAATAATAATAAATTATTAATTAATACACTGACCTAATTATGCTGATTTAGGTCATTTTACATAAACACAGCCTCTGCATAATGGCAAAACAAGACCTATTTAAAAACACAAACACAAATGAATTGATGCCACAGATATGCATCACATGGCAATTCTTTTTTTTATTATTATTAAAACCAATTAGCCACACAGCAGAGTTTGCTCAAGGTCAAGGATGCACAAATTGTTACATTTAATTAAAACACTACATAACAAATGTTATTCTACAGCAGTTTGATTGCTGGAAGCAGAAGGGGAAGATCCGCTGTGTCCCGAGGGATGCGGGAGTGGGTCAGTGGGAGGAAGGGGAAGAGTCAGTTTCGGAGTGGCTGTATTATAGTCTGGGTGGCTTTTGCTACGGTGAGCCGTGACATTGTCTCTCTTCTCAAAGCGACGACCGCAAATCTCACAGGGGAACTGGTAGGTGCTCTCAGCATTGTGCTTTCGCATGTGCCAATTCAGAGAGGCTTTCTGTCGACAAGTAAAGCCACACACCTCACACCTGAGAAAGAGCGATGGAGCGGGTTAGATCAGGAGCTGAAAATTGTAGTAGCAAACCCTTGAGCAATACAGTTGTTCAGTGAACTATAGATGGGATGTTCATGTAAAAGTTTTTCTGGGAGTAACGCAAGCTTTGGTAGAAACAAAGGGCCTAGTGCACGTGTGTGTGGTGAAACTCATACTGCAGTGGTTTCTCTCCGGTGTGTATCCTGCGGTGGATGATCAGGTTACTGCTGGTTCGGAACGCTCGGGCACAGAACTCACAGATATAGTCTCTCTGATCTCACATACACAAAGAATCAAACAGAGAGAACCACAGAATGAAAAACACTAATCCATGCTTTTTACTCTGATGCAGTGGCTTTGCTTCCAGATACAGTTTTTATATTAGACAGAAAAACAATATTACAACAATATTGCTTACATTAATGTTATATAAAAATAGCATTCAATTATTATATTTTCTTTTACCTTCTATAATTGTTCCAAGTTTTATATGACATTCTAACATTTAAAATAATCATTTGATACAAAAAAACAAATGTATTTTTCACCTTATCCATTTTGACAAGTCTTTAATCTTCTACCAAATTAACTGAATGAAATATAGATGAAATTGTGTCAAAATCCATTAGAGTCTATATAAACCTATGTCTAGACATATCAACGTATGCATATACTCATCTACAGCATATATAGTGCCTATCCAGAAGTACACTGGATGGCATTTATCACAAACATCATTCATATGGATGGACTAAAAACTCACTACTATGTAACTTTTCATGCTCCTTCAGATGCTTTTTAAAGTTAAATGACTTGCTGCAGGCGGTGTGCGAGCAGATGAAGGTCTTCTGCTGGAGATGTTGGTACTTAACATGATGCTGTGGAGAAAAACAGATTGTGAGATATTCTGACCATCCTGTCACAGCGTTCATGCTTTTCCACAAAAGCCTGCAGTCATCATATTTCTAATTCAAATAAAGTTTAATTTCTCACGGATCAGTGCAGAATAATGGAAATTAGAGTTCTTCTCTCTTAGAGTTGTTTTAGTCCAGTTAAGATTAATGAATGTGTCATGGACATGTCAATACTGACTCAGCACTCACATTTAGATACTGTCGACTGGAGAAAATCTTATCACAGCCTTCAAACTCACAAGGCAAAATGACTTTGGATGTTGATTTTCTGCAAACACAGAGATAAGTATCATCTAATTATGACGTTAACAGATTATACAACGGGACCTTCAAAATAAAACCATGGAAATATAACAAAATACAAATAGTGACTCATACATAAATAATATTTTAAAAAAATACATCTACCTATAGATACAACTAAAAACAATACAACTACCTATACACAAGTATACTATAGAAACTATAGAAATATAAAGTTTTTAAACATATACAATACATATATAACTAATATATTTATTTTGGCAAAATTAAATAAACCGTTTTCTTTTGCCACCAATCTGGGACACGTCATCTTTCAGTAACTGTGGCCTGGAGAGAAAAATGACATAATTTTAGGGTTCCATTCAACTTATTGGGAATCAAAATACAGAAATATGTGCTGTCAGATAAATCACCTGATATTTTTAAGAGTTCCTGCCTTTTTGTTGTGTGTCTGAGGATCATCTGCTTTATTCTGGGTCCCTCTGTTGGTTAAATTCAGCACTGCAACTTCTTCATTGCTAGAGGACAGAGTTTGTTTAACATGTGTCTCTTTCAGCCAAGTGTTTCAATACAAATTCATATAACACATACATATCAGTGAGACTTTGGTTTTCAATTGAAACTCCTGCAAGTCTATCTCCTGTCAGCTCATCACTGTCTGCTGGGGATCTGACAGTCAGAAAAAAATAAAAATAAATCAAAGATACTTTCAACGGAAACAAAATATTATAAATACAGCTAAACAACCAAATATGCAAAAAAAATATACCCATGCTCTGAATGTAAAAAGTCAACAGCCACATCATTTCCTTCCTGTGTCTCGGGAGTCATAACACCTTAACACATGGTTGCAGTTAGTTCTCAAATAACAAAAACAGCTTATTTTTTTGAAAAAGGTACTTCAAAACAATCACCTGCATTCTTGTTTCCCATAAACGTTTCAGACCTTGTGTTTTGTTTCTGTTCTGAGTCATTTGTGGTAACTGCAGCATTTCCTTGTTGTCTAGTTTTTAATCTTGTCATCACTTTTTGTCTTTCTATGTCTGTGTCTGGCCCATTTTGCCGCCTCCTGCCTCTTTGTTTGAGGGTCTTTGGGCTAAATTCAGTTCTATCACTTTGAATTTTTAATGTCATTACCTTTTTAAGAGGAGACCACAAAAAACGATGTCTATGTTCACAGGTGTATATGAGACACATGTCCACCTCAGATTCTTTGGACTGAGTTTCAGCTTCTCTTGTCCCTGATGCATGAGAGCTCTGATCAAGCTCCGTTGTTTTTTTGACTGTGGCAGAATGCAGGACAGGGGGAAGAGGACACGTCTGTCCATGGTTGTGGACCATCAGGATGAGTTCCTGTAAAGACTCCTTGGTAACCGACAATGTGCTTGTCTCACCTTTCACATCACCTGAAGAAATCCAATGTATAACCAGAGTAAACATATACATACACACACCAAATGCATGTAACCAATAGATTTTGTGATTGTAGCATATTAACAAAGCCAAAATCACTGTAAAAAACGTGTTTTATTAAGGCCAATATTTCATATTTACAAGAAAAGCAATAACCAGAACTTCATTGTGCATTGGTGTGAAGGCTAATGAATTTATCATCATAGTTATCCAAATACTATAGTTATTATTTTTGGTGTAAACGGGTCTTTAGTCAGTATTTTTTTTGTCTTTTTTTCCAGTATAAATATCTAAAAATTTTAAAAACAACATATGCCAACATATTTTCTGAAAGAAAAAAAAAGTTTGCAAAATTAAGCATAAATAAATAAGATCATCTCATTCCACTGAGAGAGCCATAAACTAACTGTAAGAATTTGTTTTTAAATAATATCTTAAGTAATTTTCATTCTTAAATAAAAATACTAAAAATGAAAGTCTTTTTGCATCTTTTGAATGTTTAACAACACAAACTATGTTTTATTACTTCATAGAAGTTAATATACTTGATAAATGAAAGTATTCTACAGTAAATTATGTCAGACTTGTCTTTTTGTTGGTGAGCTATGCCTTTAAGTAGGGAGTATATGCTTTACCTGAGCACTTCATGCAAACCCTTGAAGCATAGCTGCAAAAAAAAATGCACATGTCATCATCAGTTAGACCACATTTTATCTACAGTATAACACTTCACATACCACCAAAAGACCTGGCTATCAGCCAAACCTAAATATGTGCTTTTCAGCCTATACTTTCTTTTAAGCTCACTCATAATCCCTGTCTTTTCATTGTATGATTTAGAGCTGGATCAGAACAACTGGAAAAAATCGGAGTCTCATCTTCAAAGCCAGAATCAACAACTGCAGATGCAATTCAACAGGAATTCTAGAGCGTGCATCCAACGAACTGTCATCTAGGGTAACTTTATCTCTCTGCAGAACAGGATGACTGTATTATACCTCTCCAGCAGATGCTGAGCGAGCTCTGAGTGAAGAGAGAAGCCCAGTTTATCTTTGAGCTGTCCCCAGCTATGCAGACACGAGCCCAGCCGCACGCGAGACTTACTCCTGCGGGCATCCAGCTCCCTGCGCCGCTGACTGCGCTGAGTGTCTTTAGAGGATGACATCACACTGACAGGTGTCACTCAAACGACACTGAAGATGGACAGAGAAATCAGAATCATATTTGCAGTAATATCAATTATAACTGTGTTGTAAAAACACTGTAATGGTTTTAATTACAATGACAGCTCAACTGCATAAATAAAGGGCTACCCTAATAAATGATTCAAATCAATTAAGCATGATTACTGTAAAACAATTTAATTTGGGGTACATTTGCAGCCTTGTCAGTCATTTCGTTTACTGTATTTTTTCATAGAAAATTAATAGAATATAAAACAGTTCATATAAAACGTAATTAATATTGACTATTATATTCTGAAACATTACGTGTTTTGCTGGAAAGCACAAACATGTTAAAAGTCTCAGTCTATATTCATCATGGAAAGTGCCACCAGCAGCTGTACATGTATGATAATATGTCTCAAGCTGACAACTTATAAGTAGCAAGAAAACCATGACATACCTTAAATAAGACCTTGAGCGACAGTGTTAGCGGGGCCCACTTGCTCAAACTGTTGCCCTTTTAAGGAGGACCCGCTCAGTCTATCAACTCAGTCTATCGCTAGACTCGGTATAAAAAAGTATTAAAAATATCTCGCGATGAAAGAGATTATACACAGAAAATTGTGAATATTGGCTGTGAGTGCGATGATGTGAAATATGTCATCAGTTCCAGAGTATTATGTCAAGCGAGTTACAGAAACAGAAAGCAGATAGGAAGTTCCTGTCCCAGAAGTCTTTGCGGCACAGCAAGGATCTATGGGAAATGTAGTGCGAAAACAAACATCTGCGCTATTTTATCACTTTGTATGATCATCGGGCCTTATAGGCATTAAAAGACTTGATCTAAGTCATTTCTAATAAGTATAACTGCGTAAACGAAATAACAGAATGTATTAATATGCACATTTTTGTTTACATTTCTTAAGCAAACTACCTTAATAGGCTTACACTGTGACTGTGTCATGATTTCAGTTGCCTACAATTTACACACATTAACATTTTTTATTTTTTTTTAAATACAGACTTTACACTTGGTTTTTTAATACAACTACATTCATTACTAGTAATAAAATTAAAAGTATTTGAATAAATTGGTACACACTCACATCTAATTTCTATAATAGATCCCACAGTCACTAAAAACACTCAAATTTCTGTAAGCGAATGGTAGCAAAAATGCAACATGGTGAAAGACATAAGATAAAAAGCGTAACGACAAAAACTAAAAAAGGAAGCAACATCAGTTTCACATTTGACATTGGGCTCAACCCACAGCTGCATGTATCAGATCACCCTACCACTCATGCTCACTAGGAACACGCAGCGCACACTGCTTACCTCTCATCTCACACCCCAGACCACAATGGACGAACTCGGTGAGTTGTTCAACTATGTCTATTTTCTATATGTCATTCTAACTATAAAGTCTTAATAAGTGTAAAGATGTACATTTGTAATCCAAAGACTGAGATGATTTTCTAAGTTTATTTTAGACTGTGACCTATAAATGCAAGCAGATATTTGTGGTTTGATAATTTTTCTGTTACTGTTGAATTGGTATAGGCCTACTCATATTAGCAACAAACACTCAGCAAGCCGCACATTTCAATGCGACTAATGCAAGCTGGGATATTTAGAAAACGGACAAAACACATTAATAAATCAACACTGATGCTAAACAACAAGATCAGTGTAGAGACCCTGAAGATGTAACAGGTTTTAATACAGGTTTGTGTCCCCAGGCCAGGCCATAAGAATTTGAAGTGATGTCATCCATAAAAATATAAATAAATAAATAAATATGTGTGAATGTTTATGTGGTTTATGAGGACACACATTTGCGTAATGACATGGGTATGACATAGGTAGGCTATTACAATATGAAGGTGATTTATGAGGACATTTTCAGTGTCCCCATAATTCAAAAGGCTTAAAAAACATCCTAAAAATCTAAAAATGCACACAGTTTCCTGTAAGGGGTAGGTGTAGGTGTAGTGTCAGTGTAGGCAATCGCACATACAGTCTGTACCTCATAAAAAACATGCATATGGAGAATGTGTGTGTGTGTGTAAATAAATAAATATATATATATATATATATATATACATTTTTTATTGATAGAACTTTGGTATACTAAGGATTTATTTTTCTTGTCACCATAAATTATGGTTATAGAGTAAATGGATGTTCTTTCTTGGTATTTTGACAGAAGTGAGTCAGATAACCCATGTCTGTATTTCTATATTTCTATGTCAGCAAAAAAGTGTGGCAAAAGTTTGAAATTCATGTGTTTGTTACTTTATGTTCTGCATCCGTTGCGATGACAGCGACGTGCCTTTTCACTTCCTCAGGAAATGACACAGATTTCTAACGTACAGTGGCTTTCCTTTAGTTCAATCATAACCTGGATGACTTCTGTGCAGTATGTTTTTTTTAGGCGGTGTATGTGTCAAAGTTTGTGTTTGTGTTTGATGTGTGAATCTGATGTTGCAGACATGCTTTTAGAGGAGTTGGCTCAGAACTCCACCCAGACTGCTGCACCCATTCCACCCAAAACTCTTCAACTGGGAGCCTCGGTTAAAAGTAACAACACACCTCAGCTTGAACAAGTAATTATATTTCAGGGCGATTCATTTTCAAATTGAATTTAAATGAGAATTTGTAAAGAATTAAAATTTCGTTTGGGGCTGATACGATCTCTCTATTCTCATATTATTACAATTTTCTTTGAAAAGTTCTTTGAATATATTTTTGAAGTATAAGCTATTCTTGTGACAACAAAGCTGAAGCATTTTCAGCATTACTCCAGTCTTCAGTGTCACAAGTTGATTGAATGTTTCTGATCATCAATGCTGTGTTTACATAACACACATAAACAGTACACACTCATGATAATATCTACAGCATTTAAGCACAAACTGAGTCATTCTTTCTCCTCCTATTACAGACTGATTCCTCTGGATTTGTTGCTGGTCCAGGAATGACATGTAATCCCTACAGGTATATCCTCCTTTCTCCAAAATCTGGAGTGGAAAGGGCCTGTCTGTTGATGTATCTTATTTAAAATACCTTTTGGCATACATGGTGTCCAGCAGTTCAATAAGAGGAAGGATCTTTTTCTAGTGTGGTTCCAGTCCCTGTGGAGGCTGGAGTGATGAGTCCCAGCACAGCTACACGAGAGCTGGACTCCATCATGAATGAGCTGCTAGGGCTAGGCCTGGAGGTGAGGAAACATGAGGAGGAAATCAGTTCATGCATCACTAGCTGTTAAATCACTATTGCACATTATGAGTATCATCAGAAGAGGGCAGTATAAACACATTAAAGCTCCTAATTTATGGCCCCCTTGTCAACTACAGTAAGAAAAGTAATTGAAATTGTCTAAAAATGCTTTATTTTATAAAGGTTTTGGAGCCAGTTCCGACATCAAACCCACCTCCATTGGCTCACAAAACAACGAAAGACAAAAAACCAGAGGAAACTAAAGATAGTGGACAGCAAATAGAGGCTAAGAAACCACAGCATCCTCCTCTGTCAGAGAAGCTATCCAAGAATGTGGATGCTATAGATGACTTGCTGGGGTCTCTCAGCTCAGACATGGAGAAAATGGGGGTCCAGACAGCTGCCAAAGGCCACTGTGCTTCTTGTGGCAAGTGTATAGCTGGGAAGGTACTACCAAGACGCAGACAACAAATCTGCAAGACGCTAATCATATTTTGGCACTAACAAACATGTCATCGTGCGTTCAAACCTGCAGATGATCACAGCTCTGGGTCAAGTGTGGCATCCAGAACACTTTGTGTGCACGACATGCAGGAAGGAACTGGGCATGAGTGGTTTCTTTGAGAGAGATGGCAAGCCGTACTGTGAGAAAGACTACCAGAACCTCTTCTCCCCTCGCTGCGGTTACTGCAAGGGTCCTATTACTCAGGTGACCTATTTAACCTCTGAAAGCTCCTTGTTAGAATTTCCTCAGGCTTGTTAACTGAAAATTGGAAAATTTATGACTCAATACATTAACTAAATTATTATAAATGACTATAGTTAACCAAATTATTATGAATTATTATACAAGATATACTATAGATATACTAGATTTTTGACTTTCATGATCATCAAAATGAAATTATTTTTTACTTTACAAATGTAAAATATATGAAAATGTTACTTTTTGAAATTAAAAATATTGTATTTGTTTAGATGCACCTGTATATGTATGTATATACACACAAATGTAAATACTATTCTTTTTATAAAAATCATACTATTAATTTATACATTATAAATTAAATAGAAAAATATTTTTTAAAAATATATTTATTTTTATTATCAAAAAATAGGTAACACTTTATATATATATATATATATATTTTTTTTTTTTTTTTTTTTTTTTAATATATATCCCTGCTGTATACAAATAATTTTTGGACCTCAACCCACCTGTTGAGAACAACTGTTCTAGACACAACAACTAATTAGAGACTATATTTGAATTTAAATAGCAATAAAACGCAGTACTAAATAAATAAATAAATGTGGAATGTCATTTTCAAACAAAACAAATGAATGATTCTAGACAATCAAGCAGGTGATCATTGATTGTGTTTTCTACAGAACATTCTAACAGCGATGGATCAAACATGGCACCCAGAACATTTTTTCTGCAGCCACTGTGGAGATCTGTTTGGACCTGATGGTGAGACAACTGCAGCTTTATCAATTAAACTAAAACAATTTATCATCGCACGAACGCCAAGAACATCACACACCACGTTCTGTGAGTTAGCAGATCTGGCCGTCATTTGAGAAATGTCCGTTTGTACTGAACGAATCGATCTTCTCCAGGATTTATGGAGAGAGATGGTAAACCCTATTGCTCTAGGGATTTCTACCGCCTCTTTGCACCCAAATGCTCTGGCTGTGGAGAGCCAGTGAAGGAGAACTATCTGTCTGCAGCCAATGGAACCTGGCACCCCGACTGCTTTGTCTGTGCGGTGAGTGAATTAGTGGCGTTGAAGGCTGGAATGCAATACAGTCATGTGACTCACTCCTTATAAATAAGGAATATGGAGTCAGTCAGTCTGTACTATTGTGTGAGCTTCAAAGGTGAATTCTTCACCTGCCTAATCTATCACTCCAGAACATTCCTCATCATTAAATGTTTCTTTCTTTAATACCCTCTTTCTGCATCTCTCTCCAGGACTGCCTGAAGCCTTTCACAGACGGTTGCTTCCTGGAGTTGAACGGTCGGCCTCTCTGTTCCCTGCACTATCACTCCAGACAGGGCACTCTGTGTGGGACCTGCGGAGAGCCCATCTCGGGTCGCTGCATCGCTGCTCTGGACCGCAAGTTTCACCCCGAACACTTTGTGTGTGCGTTCTGCCTTCGGCAACTGAGTCAGGGAGTGTTTAAGGAGCAGGGAGGAAAGCCGTACTGTTCGGTTTGTCATATGAAACTCTTTGTGTGAAAAATGACATTTCTCAAGCAAAATCTAGCTTTTAAAGCAGTGGTTCTCAATCTTTTTAAAGGCCCCCCCACCTTCAAAATAATACAGATAAATATTAAATAAACAAATGAATATACGAATATATTAGAAGATATATTGTCTTCAATAAAAACATTATTTAGTAAGGGAAAATAAACTAATAAAAATGCAACTTCAGTCTCCATCTTTGAATACTTTAAAGTTACCCTGTGTCCCCCAACTCCCTGATTGAGAACCACTGTTTTACAAAGAAAGAGCAATAAAGGAGTAATGCATATTTTTGTAGAGAAGGCAAGGCGATGTAAATTGCAAAGACAATGTAAATTGCAGTCAGTTGTTTTTTTTTTTGTTACAAAGTATAATTATATTATCATGCCATATCAATAAAGCTGTTGTAATACATGCTGAACAAAACAAAAAGGATTGTTAAAGATCTGATATGTTCATAAAATTAAAAAATAAATAAAAAATGTAAAAGAAATTGTCTACTCAAGCACACTGATATGATTTTGCTCTCATAGGATAACAAAACAAACATACATCTCCACAGGCCTTAGAGAAGAGTTCTGGGTCTTGTAAACACCATTGATGTATATTATTTTAATAAGGTTTTGAAGACTAAGAAGACCTAATTAACCCATGTGTTTTCATAGCCCATGCATTGCAGTGACATCATGAGGACATTTCCTGTAAACATTCAGAAAGGGTTAAAATAACATAGACCATCGTTTTCTTGCTTGAACATACACAAGCTCTACAGAAGCCTGTTGATTGTGCTTGGTGCATGACAAGGTCACATGAGGGAACATCACTGTAGGTCTTGCTCAAGATCTCTTGATTTGTCAGCTCACTGCACTCAAGGTTCAGCCAGGCAGTAACTTAAGGACATGCCTTCTCATCTTCAAAGAATGCTCTTTGATAGTAAGAGATGACAGCTGCTTTCTGGGAGGATGGGTCAAAGATCAAGATGTTTATCACACCATCACGTCATGAACCACTAAAACAACCCACAGTGAGTGGACAAACACTCATACTGCATTGATTCAATCTAGCAATTGCTTACCATAAATAACACATATTCAGTCACAATGCTTATGATAATATCATGCCATACCGTAAATGACAAGAAAGAACTCCTTTTATGTTTTAATGCCAGGAATCCCCAACCCTCTGAGACAATTTTTTATGATTTTATATTAAGTTTCAAGTAGTATTAATCAAAAGTTGGACTTTACTGTAAAAGTTAAATGAACACTGTCAATTAATAAATATGACAAAACTATCAAAAGGATTTGGTTTTGTTTTTCTGTCAGATTTTGGGTGCTGGGAAAAAAAGTATCTTCCTCTCATAAATAGAAATCGGGAAGAGACAGAAAGAGGAACACAGAATGCAGTGGTTGAGAAGACATGTGTAAGCGTTGCGTTTATAAATCATGCTGTCATCACTACACAAGAAATCTCTTTTCTGGTTTTTGCAGACTGGATTAAAATATGTCGCTGTCACAAAACAACTGAAGCTGCTCTCTTGAATATTCTCTTTCCCCCTCTACTCTGTTAACTGTTTCTTTGCTCAAATAACTGCTAAGCTTGCTCTAATATAAAGTTTTCTGAATGGGGTTTCTTTTTGGAAGCACACTGCATATGACCTGAATTGTATTTGGAGCCATTTTATTTCTTTCCTTCTGACTCCTGTGGTCTTTTTGATTCATACTGAATCAGACATGTCTAGTTCAGTGAACTTGAATCTCACTATGGTTGGATCACAACCAGGCACACAGTATTAGTTACCATTTTTAGAGACTAAAATGCAATGGAAGTTTGGTTGCCAAAATTTGAAAGAAAGTAAGTAATTTCATTTTTGTGTAAACTATCCATTTTACTGCTGCAATCAATTCAGTTAAATTCGTCGAAGAATCTTTCAATGCAATTTGATAACCTGATACATTAAAAATAATTGGGTCTGCAAGCAGATCTCAATTTCTTAGTGAATAAGCCATCAAATCCTATATTCAAACAAGTCATTCAAAAACACTGATTCAGGAACGAAACAAGTGAACGTCTTTAGAAGTAAGTCGTTGATTAATTCACTCGACCTTGTTCTTTAAAATACCATTAATTTAGGAACAAAACACTGCTGCTTTGTTTGTAAATATTGCATTGGAAGAGATTAAAAAGGGACAAATATGAATCAATTGCTCAATATTAACCTCTTGTATCTTGAACTGTTGTTTCAAAGCAATAACCATCCGGCTTGCTTCAACAATATGAGAGAATTATTGGGAGCAATGGTGTTTAGTACCTTTAAGCCATAGGGAATGAAACAGGAGCACGCAACCTTGTTAAAGCGGCAGAAATAAAAGGCTTATCAATAAGCGTTGGTGTGGCAGGAGTCAGGTGACATTTACAGCTATAGGACTGAAGGAGGCCTGTGGGTGAACTGGCCCACTCTATAGGAAGGGTAAATAGAGGGGAGTCGTTCTGAAACACTACCCTCACCTGAACCAGACCTTGGCCTCTCTGTCACCCCACCAATCCACAAAGCCACGACATGGGTCACAAAGCATCGTAAATACTACCCAACCTGGCAACCCTGAGACCACACTCCCATAATAAACAATGAAGCCAATAAGTGTCCAGAATGTCACTGCCAGACAAGCCAGTGAGTGTGTAACCCCTCGAACAAAACCACATTCAGTGGTCTCCGACTCCTTATAAAGGACTAGAAAGATGAATGTGGACCGCCGGATGCCAAAATGATTAACTCTATGCGATACTTAATAAAACCAATGAACTCAAATGTAACTTAATCTATTTATGGAGCAAACGTGAAATGCAGGAGTGTCAGGAAAGGGGTGCTTTATTGATTTATTTGCCATGTCTTCCATCACCAACATGGAGACACGTAGTAACAATTATTCTTATCCGATCCAGATGGTTGCCAGTGCAAAGCTAGAGAGACCACAGAAAAGCTGAATTCAGGTAGGGATATAATGCAATAAAAAAAAAACCACATAATTAAATACACTTGAATTCATTAGAAACATTTTACATGACTGAAGAGATAATACGTGCCAGAACTAATTTTTAAAAAATGCATTTTTGTAATATGGAAAAGAGCTTTAACATTTTGTTATTTTGGGAAAGGTCATAGAATCAATAACTGAAATTAATGCATTAATACATAAATATAACATAACATAAATATAAAACATTATGATTGCATAATATATAAGTAAATTAATTAATAATGAAAAATTCAGTTTTCTTCTTGTATACCTCATACAGGTAAAATTCGGTGAGAATTACTGACCTCTGACAAAATTTACGACCTGTAGTTCAGTTGAAGCTTTTAATTTCCATGGCAAATCCTGATGTAATACCATCTCCAAACGTAATATAAAAGTACTTCATAAGTAATGATGTTATTAGTTAAATGGTTAAAGCTATGTACAGCTTTACACAAAGTTCAGGTCTGTGTATGGCAGTAACTGCCCTCTAAAGAGTGCTTTTTAAACGAAGACAAGAAGTGACAACTTCAACACCCCCTAATTGCATCCTGGTGACACAGAGCCCATATATTAATTAGACAAGCTCATTCAAAGCCGGAGGAAACGGGCTGCATTCCCTCCGCTGCTACCTATATTTGGTTTGGCCCACAGCCACCCTAGCGCAGGTATCACATCAGATTAATGACTAGCTTCTCTGTACAGAGGACTTCCTGTAGTGCTTAGCTGAGGCCCTCTGTGCCAGGCAACTTTTTTTCCTCTTTATCATTTGATCTGTGGTTTCACGCTCTCTTTCCTTCAGCTTCTGAGTTTTGGCCATTAATTCTTTTGCTCAAGTAAAGACTCGTGGTTTGAATGAGAATCCAGCAAGCTGTTTGCATTGCTAATTTATGATGGTTTTCAAACAGGTTCCCAAGAATTTATTAACTTGTAGATTTTTTGATAGTCGCCCTATTATGGATTTTTGAAAATGCAGTGTGTAACACAGCTCAGTGAATGAAAACATCAGTTTTAAATCTGAAAGTGCACCGTGTATAAAATTATTGTCTCTCAAAAGAAAGAATCGACTCTAAATCAGCGTTGGTCTGAATGAAAATTCAAATTTGTTTGTTGCCACTAGGTGATGCTTTTGGAGCATTAAAAGCACATAAACATGTTTCAAAACAAATCGGCCAATCACCAGAAAAGTTTGGAAAAATTAATCGTTGAAGGAATCGTTTGGAAGTCGTTGAACAAATAAGGTAAAAATTAATGCATATTATAAGAAAACAAGTGTTTTTGACCTTGCATGCAACCTGTTGTCTGGGCCAAAATATCAACCTATAACAGGCGCAATTTAAAAGGGATAGCCCACCTAAAAATTGCCCTCATGTCGATCCAGAACTGTATTGCTTTGTGTGGTACACAAAATAATGTATTTTGAAGAACTTTGGCAACCAAGTGGTTTTGGGTCCCATTGACTTCCATTATTATGGGATTCAATGGGACCAAATTTGTTCTGGTTACCAAAACATCTTTTGTTTGAGTGGACTGTCCTTTAATATATGTTTCTATCAATTGTGGGCCCTCTGAAATGCGACTCGTGTGTGCAGTAAGTCACTAACGGAACTCGAAAAGAAAAACAAAACTCTGCCTCATAAACAGAAAGGTAACTATGGAAACAGCAGCGATCGGAGGCAACCTGGGAGAGCTTCAAATCAACCTCAGACCGCAATCCTCCCACACACTAAATCCTCCTTTTTCATCTCTCCTCTCATTTCCCTCGCATCTGATACTCCTCCTCCTCCCCTGAACCTGAAGAGTGCAGCAGCAGCTCCATGAAGGCCTGATTTACTGTCGTTCAGAGCCTGCTGAGGGTGGTCAGTTCCACGCTCTGCTGACCCCCTGAGAGCTGTGGAAGTGTGAAGGCTGTGACAGAGAGCTCTCTCGGGCGATGCTTGCCCTCAGCGCTGATGGGAAAACAAATGCTGACATTTGACCTCTACAGAATCTGATTCCCTAAAGTCTCATGCACTAAAATGTAATGGTTTGTTGTGTAAAATTAAATTAATTAAACTAATAAAAATGTTTCTGTGGCAAGTAAATACAAATGTATTTTCTATATAAAAACAGAACAAATGTAATTTCAACATGAAAAAGTTTAGGCAATAAATCTTAAAATTCTTTATTGCAATTTATAAGCCTATTTTCTGATACTGGTGTTCACATCATGCATTGAGACATTTATAATTAGTAAAGTAGTTTTTTTTTTTATCATTGCTCTTGTTGTTAGGTTTAGTAACTTGCAATTTTATTACAACTGGTGTTCATTTTCTACTCCAAATAAAATGAATAAAATAAAATGTGTTGGTGCAAATTTATACAGAGAGTAACAAGTCAATTCTACAAGATATTTTTTCAGTGAAAAGTTTGGGATCCAGTTTATTTATTAAATTTTTTGGAAAGGAATGAAATTCATAGTTTTATTCAGCAAGGACACGTTCAATTGATCAAAAGTGACAGTAAAGCTATTTATAATGTTGTAAAAGAGGTCATGTTAAAAACAATAATTAAAAATATGTGAATTGCTCTTCTTCTTGCGGTGGTATTCTGTTTCAGCACAAACAGCAGTTTTGGGGGACAGCGCCTTCCACACTACGTAAGGGAGTTCGGACATTATTGAGAGATTTGTCTTTTGAGGAGCGGTTAACCACATGAGAACTTAGTTGATCGTTCTGTGTGTGTGTGTGTGTGTGTGTGTGTGTAGATTTGAAACGAGGGTCTTACTAGATGATAAATCACAGGCTCTGTCAGGAGAGACTTGAGCCTGGGGGTCTGTCTGGCCCCTGTCATGGAAAACACTAAGAGTCCCTCTCTCACACACACATACACATTTATAAACACCCACACAGACAAGCTTATTAATGTGAATAGCAGAGGAATCTGTGCTAATCTAATCTAATTAACCATGTGCAAAATCCCCTGAACAAAGCCCCAGCAGACTTGGAGCACTGATTGAAGGGCAGGTCTGCTCTTTTGCTTTCATAGCTGTTTGGTGATCAGAAAAAAAAAGAACAGAACTGGAAAGGAACAGGAACCTCTGTGATTTCTCATGGATAGAGTTAGGCCTAATTTATAATTTATATAAAGAATGCATGGATGGGATCTTTCATCTTTTCACAAGTTCCGCAAGACAAATTAACTTTAGTGTGTGTTTTTTTTTTGCGAAACAAAGATTAAAGTGCTCTGCTGTTTAGCTTTCAGTTCCTATACAAATTCTAGTGCTGTTTAAGGTTAACACTACATTTCATACACGCGAGAACAGTATTTCCCACTTTAATTTACAATTTCTAAGGGTCCGTCTGACATAAGAAACCCTTTTTCTTTGCATCAAACATTGGTTCCTTGTTTTATCAGAGTATCATATTACATCATACTGAGCCAGGGTAAACAGGAAAGAAGGGATTATTGCAATTTTTCATCTCTTTCTTTCCTCCTCTTGGATGGTATGTGGTGGTCAGGCTATGAAATTGTTTCCACCTAATAAATAAAAAATAAAAAAAACAGTTGCAGCTCAAGGGGGATTATTTTCCCAATTACCTTCACCGCGGCTCATTTACTGTCTGAGTCCTGCATCTTCAAAACAGAAGTTCTGTCTCCAGTTGACTATCTGATGAATAACAAAAGGCAATATGAATACAATTACAAACTGGAACATATCATATTATATTCTGTCAAGGTTTTTAATATACATAAATATGTATTTATATATTTCACCCCCTTTCATTTTCAGAAGCATATTCATTTTAAGCATTTTAATTTTCATTTTTATGGGTTTAGCCTTTATATAATTAGACACACATGTAAAGCTTTTTAAGGCACATTTCCTACTGTTCCTATTAAAGCTTACTTTTGAAATCCTTACAAAAATGAAGAATAAATTTGGTCCAGTATATAGTGCCCACTTTTGACAAGTCAATCAATTTCTCATGGATATAATCAAGCGCCTTACTACTTCTTTCTCATTGAATATCCTGTTTCACTTGGAAATATATCAAATGTTGGAAATAAAACAGTGAAAGACGAAAAAAATATTTTTACAATAGCATGCTACAATTAATTATCTTGTTTTATGGGTAATATTAAAAAATTATATTTAAGTTTACTCAATCTTTTCAAATAACTTTTAAGACAAAAAAACATTCTCTTCATTCTTAAAAAAACCAAAAAGAAACATTTATATAACCTAACGATACATTACCACTTAGCTGTGATCTCATTCTGAATAAGAGAGTCAGATTACAGTGCTGGCATGCTTCTCATCCATCCATGCATCATTTAGACCTGACAAATGATGATAAGAGAACATGACGATGCTCTGATCGGCTGGGGCTTGTCCTGAGAAGGGAAACAGAAACAAATAAAAGTGTTTCATAACATGTCTCCATGTGTACGGAATCTGTGTTTGACAGCAGAGTGGAAAAAATTGAGGAAATGCATCACACTGTTTTTTATTATGTCTGAGCGTAAGGCACTCATCTCATTTAAATGAAATTGAGGGAAACGACGCTATCGTGTAGAGCATCTAAAATACGGCATGACTCAACACTGCAACTACCTGAGATTGATTTAAGAGGAATCAGAGTCTCATCTCTGGCTGGACCGTGAGCGTACACATTAATCAGGCTGTCTCTCTGTATACGGGCCTTGCTGTGTTTTTAACCCCCTGTTGAGAGGTGTGTGTTTTAGGCAAACAGAGTCCTTCACCTTTGCCCATGCGTTTAAAACAAACCCCTACAGGCTTTAGTAGGGGGTCCGGCCCAGTGAAACTGAGTCTCGCTGAAACTTCTGAAATGCAAACCCTTTGCGAAAAACAAGTGCACTTTAGCATACTTTTCACATACGCATTACAGAAATAATATACTTCTGGAAAGTAATGTTTTCAGACACTTTTTTATGATAAAATGAAAATATATTACACATTACAATGCAGTTAGCTGAACTTAGCAATGCTTTTTTATCCACTTATATTCATATAATTTCTAGCTCTGTGAAACAATTAACTGCATTCAAAATAAAAAATGTTTCTTAACATAATATATGTGTTTGTGCACTGTGTATATTTATTTTGTATATACATTCATACACATTCATACAGTATATACTTTTTGCATGTACAGTATTTATTTATATAATTAATATTACATATAAATATATTTAATATACAAATATTGCATATTTTTCTTAAATATATACATGCATGTGTGTGTATTTATACATGCATAATAAATAAACAGTACACACATATATATATTAAGTAAACAAAATCATTTATTTTGGATGCGATTAATCATGAGTAATCGTTTGACAGCACTAATAATTTTATAATTACTTTTACTGTTTTTTTTTATGTTTTAAGATATATTGCTGAATGTCTGACAAGCATTTATAGAAAAATAATATGTAATTTTGTGTTTGTTACATGCTTAAATATATTTGAAATTACACTCTTGCAATCATAAAACCCACAATTTAGTTTACTTAAAATATAGTAACTTTAAATGTAATATTAAATAACGCAGTTAAATAGTATTAAGTGTATTTCTTAAAACTACAACAAACAATTATTAAAATGGACTTCAAATTAAAACCTTTAAGATATTAGGTATACTACAAGTGTGCACTTAATCATCAAAGTTATTGATGAATGATTTTATTCTGAATATGATAAGGGTTTTGTTCGTGTCTGGAAATGTGACTTGAATGATTCATTCATGTCTCACACAGAAATACACATACTTGAATACTTTTGTCCTGACAAACATGTGGCCATGGCCTCTGGCAGGACAATAAACAAATCACAAAACGAAAACAGCATAACGCGCATTTCCTTTTCCTACACGTTCTGTAGATTACAGTAAAAGCTCAGACACATGCTCAGAATCAGCAGGAGAAGCAGAAAATGAGAGCTGAGCTTTTCCTGGAAGCGCCTACACTCACACACTTTGGTTTTTTTTTTTTTTTTTTTCTAGTTATGTGCCGTTCGTTGAGAAGTGGAGTTGTAGGATCATTGAAGGAATGGATGGGTGGGATGTTTCCTAGGCTTTATCATGTCTCTACTGACAGCTCACTCTTTGCTTCTGGGTTGAGCCAGAGAGCAATAACTGTTTGTGAGCTAAAATTGAAAACATGCAGCAGAACAAGAAAAGGCAGGATCTGATTGTGCTGTTTACTGACAGCACTGGATGAAAACAAACTGTAGAGGAAAGCGGCACGACTGTGGTGTCTTTCATGGACTTTTTTTTTTCCCTCCTGAGAAAATAACTTGCACTTATAGTATCCCTGGAGAGCTTTAAGTCATTGAATTTGTTTTGGTCTCCCCTTTCAGTCATTTATGTAAGACATAAAATGCCGGACAAGATATTTATTTGACTTTATCCGGTGAAGTAGCCTACTTCATGAAGTACTTTAACCATGTCAAGGGATAGTCTGACAGAACTTGTAATGCATTTCTGAGAATTTTGAAAAATGCCATTGCAATTCTGTCCACTTGACAGGCTGGGGAAGCAGCCCACATCTCTCTCCCATGGCTCGCTGGCCCTCTGTGATTCATCTATGATTTCTGAGACAGAAATAATCAGCACAACCTCAAATCACAGCATGGACACACAAAAACATTTAAAAGTACCAGCATTAGAAAGCTAACAATCAGCTAACCATCTTTGTTTGCGAGACTTACAGAGATCAACATCTAAAGAGGCTCTTTTGTAAGACATGTCAAAACACCATTTTTTTTAACCACTTGAAAGTAACAGATGGAACTGAATGTTAGTTTTTAACAAGAATATTTAAAATATTTGTACATAAAAATGTATATGACAAAATGTTACTAGTTAATAATAAGAATATATTTTTAGAGACTATTTTATAATATTTGCACACATTTATATTTTTTTTAATTGAAAGATTTTTGTGAATTTAATACGCAAGTAAAACTTTACAGACAATATAATGTTCTGTTATTTTTTATTATTAATAATAATAAAAAAGATTGTCCACTGTGTACAGCATTCATAAAAAAAGAATCTATAAATGTATTCATCATTGATTTAAAAAGACCAAGCTTCCTTATTAACCAAGTACACACACAGCATCCACCCAATGCCAAAACATTTCAAAATCTGACAAGCAATCCAGGTCAAGAAACTAAGATGTTCTTTAAGAATACTGGAAAAACGTTAGATAAACATGGTTAAGATTTCACCACTCATAAAACCCCACACAGCACGCTGCAGCCAGGAAACAGGCCTCTCTGTATTTTCTTAGGCAGCTCTCTGGCCACCCCCCACCCATTTCTGTCTCAAACACACACACACACATAAGTACATTTTAAACAGAAGATGATACACTACATCTAACGGCGTGTCAGAACATTGTGATTGGCAAATTTATGACAATATAAGTTTGCCTGCTTCGGTCAGATTAAGTGCTCTTGCGAACCCTATAATTACATGATCTGAGAATACGTGATTTACACCGGCTTCAGTACGAAGTACCTCTGTCTGTGGGAAACTCTGGATCCTACACACGAGCATCTCTTGGACAAAGATAAGCCGATTTGTGGTGAATGTGAATGAACTGCTGCCTAACGACGATGGCCAGGTTGTTATTTCCATAATATTATGATTTCTTTTGTTCAAATCCAGACTTCCAGGTCTCACTATATTAAACCACCGCAATCTTTAACCAGTAGTAATTTTGGATCTCATTGTACAGTTGCGTCATGAAAAGAGTCCATTCAGACCAAGACCCCAGTAACAGATGAAGCCATAGCAGGGGTCCCCCATAGATCATCACACAATTACACATATAATCTCTGATCTAAAAAGAAAGCAGTGCTGCATTATGGGAAGCCTTTGTTTGCGAGCTCTTTGATGTGATTGTTCAGTGTCTTCTGAGGTTATGAACACAGAAATGTGCACAGAAACGCTCTTTTTCCCGCTCTCTCTCTCCAGCATACAGTGCATACACTAACAAGCCAGTTAAGCCTTTTCCAACATCAAACAAACAAAGCTAAACAATTCCATCAAGTTTCCTATATTCCCTGGAAGCGGCAACACTGCCAAATTCGATCTGCAAGAAATTCCATCACAGTCTCACAGAAAGCGAACAACCATCCGTCTGTCGCCTTCCAATCTTATCATCATCTGCATCTACCCCCCCCACTCCCACCCCCCACACCACCTCTCACTTTCACTCCTTCTCTCCATCTCTCTCATACTGATTCACGAGATAGCCTGACACTCTTTGTCTGCGTGTGAGCACACGCCAGGAAAGCGCCGCGCAACAGATGCTTCAAACAGTCATAAAAGAGTCGTTCTCCTTTATTGTTTTTGTAGTTTGCTACACTTTGCTGTCAAAACTACACAAGTTCTTCATGTTTTGGCATGAAGTCTGTGAAATCTTAAACCCATTTAAGTGTGCATGTTTTCCACAGGCTGGTTTATTACTAGTTCATTTGACTCATGGCCTACTGACCCCCGAATGACACTTGCAACCCCCTTCTGTGAGGACCGCTTTGCCCCCAACTGTCTCAAGAAATCCAGAACACCATAAACCACAACAATACCTCAGTATTTACAACAAAGCTGTATTATTTTGGGTTTAGGGGACAATTTAAAAAAGCTATTTGAAAGTTACTGCTGACTACAGTATTGTACCATGTCAGGATGAGCAAACATCTGCACGGTTCGAGCTAGGCTGTTTTAATTTTCACCCCGCTCACTGGGAACTTTCCCTTTTGTTTGACTTCGTCTTAGGTTACGGAGAGCAGCACAATGGCTTTAGTTTGCTCTCACAGCCTCTTGTAATACAGTGAACGGGCAATAGAGGGCGCCGTTTTAAAGATAAACAGGTATGGACAAAGCAGGTAATGCACAAAAAAAGAGCACAAGCTAAAAAATGTGCTAAATAAATAAAAAGGAAAGAATAAAAGTATATAAGGAGAGATTTCGTCTTGATTCGATCATGAATTATGAGCTCATTCAGGGGTGCACTGTGAAACGTCAAAGCGTCAGTTCTCAGCCTCAGGAACATAAAAACACACATCTTGAGGAACCTTGAGGTGAAAGACATTACCCACTCTGTCTCAAAAGCAGCTTGACGGCATATGAGAGCACAGACGGGTCTGTCAGGGTGTTTGTTTGGTTGAATGTCTAATTGAAGAGTTCAGTCTGATGAGGTGAATGAATGCAGATACGGACTATGACAGTGCGACCATATGCACACCCCGTAAGAAAAAACACATACAAGCTCTAGGTTTATGCGTCCCAAGGCATCGATTAAAGAAACAACCAGAACATTAACTTTCAGCTGTTTTGTTTCCACTGTCCGAGTGCAACAGATCCAGGAATATTCTTTCAGAAGCCTTGCATACGCACCAGCCAAGAATCGAAAAATCACCCTTAGACACCGAACTCTTGCAAGGCATGGTTTCAACAGGTCTATGCATCTGCAGGTGGCCCACAGGTGAAACACAAAGGGAAAAGCCCTCAATAACAGAACACACATAATCAGAGAAGGCAGATGTGGGATCTCCATGAGAATAACAGTCAAATAAACCCGTTAAAACGGCACACACGGTCAATGAGGCGTAGAATAACACAATTACACAGGATTATCTATCATTCAGACTGAAAACTGATTCTCGGTGAATCTCTTACTGTAACTGCAGCACGCAGAGGAAACGGCAAGGAAGGGAATTTTAGCTCGAGTCATTCATTAAACTGTAACCAGATATATAATTTAATCGTTCATCAACACTTGTGATTGAAACATTCTGCTTTAAAACTTACTGATACTGCACATCATCAAGGCCTGCTTGAGCAGGCTCGCACTCACATAAACAAATATAAGGGTGTAATCAGTGTGGTGTAATCACTGAGCCGACAGAAAATATACAGTAAGTAAGAGCAAGTACGCCCGCGTTGGAGCCTCACACCGGACCTGTGGAGAGTCTGGAGAATGAGACGTGATGGAAACACAAAGGGGCTCTTGTGTCGACCCTTTCTGCTGTCACCAGCGGAGCTCTATGGAGCACTCGTTTTGAAGGATCCCTATGATTAATTGCCCACTACTTGACACTGTCACTCGGCCGTCCACTCGGACAATAACACGGGTCACGGCACCAGAGCTGGCACAGCGGAAAAACGACAACTGGCTTTCAGCACCGCCATTCATTCTCCAGTGGTACTGGTCGGAATTACACACCCTTAACGGTACCTGGAATAAAAAAAAAACAAACTTAAAATATATTTTTGCAGGCATTACTTCCTACAATGTTTAGATTCATTAATCATAGCTACGCCTGTGATCCAGAACACGTCAATGCAAAAATGCTTAGAGTCAATGGCCACAACGCGTTTCTGTCAAATACACGGTGACAGTGATGAATTGAGGGTAAATGGTACAATATGCCAGAAACAAAATATCTAAGCGTTAAAAGACCCCGATGGTGTGCCTTCTATACAGAATGCCTCACATTTTTACAAAAACAACAAACGAATTCATGCATAAGGCATCAGTTTGTTCTGTATCATGGCAAATAATCAAGGGAAAAAAAGTTATCTTCTAGGAACTGCTGTTGACTGTTGGATTATTTTGACTCCCTAAAATAGATGTTTTCATTAAATTAGAAATACATATTAGCCTACAACTATCAGTGGAAGTTGCCATAACAGATAAATTGGGCATACAACTGTAAAATAATAAAACATGTTTATTATACTAAAAAAGTATGACTTAAAATATATTTTATAGATAAAACCTGTTTAGCAAGACAATTTGTGAATATTTACATATAGAGAAAGTTATAAATAGTTATAATCGAAGATTGCTGACATGGAGAAACACAGCAAAACATTCAAGACACATCACATTCTATTTGTCAAAATACTTATATATAGGCTATAGTTTAATCAGTACATCTGTGTTACACTTTATTTAGTTTAGTTTTTGTGTGAATGACACTGTGCTCCGCCTATACATTTTACTGTAATCATGTGGAATAATAATTTATGGCACCCCCTGTAATATTACAATGGCTATATTTTTCAGGACAAAGTATACGTACTAGTACTAAACAATATACAGAGCTAATAAACATTATAGCACTACAGATCTGAGTTTTTCAGAAGTCTTAATACATCTAAATAAAAGTTATTTCCATCTAGCCAGTGTTTTTTCAGTGATCAATGTACCAGACCAGTGCTCTATTCCATGACCGTCGAAATGTTAAACTCTCGTCCTCCGAAAGAACCTGTTCTCCCCTCCTCTTAACAAGCAGAGGGGGAAACATTCAAGGCGTTCACGTTCTCCGCGCAGTTAAACTGGAAACTTGAGGGGCGCAGCATAGAGTTTGTGCTCTCCACAGCTGGGCAGCTGGAGAGAGTGATAGAGAGAGAGAAAGAGAGAGAGAGAGAGAGAGAGAGAGAGAGACAGGAGACAGCGCGAATCCCTTTGAAAGTCTGTGGCAGGAGAATGGCGGAGGGGCAGAATGCTTTCCTTTCGAGACGGTAAAAGTGAGCCCACCATCATCACCGGCGGAAAACAGTTTATTTGTGCTGTGAAGCCAGGAACAACTTTTAAACCACAGAGGTAACGGAGCTGAAGGAAGCGCGAGGTGTCCTGTGCCCTCTCATCTCGCAATGAACTGTCACTCGGGACTACGATGGTTGGTAACTTTATGCGCTTTCTTTCACGTGGGCTCACCCCAGGACACGCACCAGAGCACACGGAAATGTGACAAGCCCGTCTCGGTGAGTTTGTCTAGTGCGCTCTTTGTGAAGCCGCTTCGCGCGCACTGCACGCACTTTTGCAGAAGCTCGTAAATGGCATGTCATCAAGATCTATCGTGCATGATATTATTACAGGAGAGTGATTCGTTGTTTGATCTAACCCGCTGCTGATGCGGGCTATTTTAAAGAGTTGCTTTTATTACCAACAACTGAAATAATTCAATTCAAAGACTGTGACTCGAAATCATTAGAATAATTGCAATGTTTAAAAAAAAGTTCAGTTTAACTTTTAAGATTTTTGTAGTTGGATAAAACAAAAAATGAAAAAGGTAAACATTTTATCTGCACGACTACAATTTATTCTAAACATAACTATATCTGGCCACTAAGATAGATACCCATAGCGCAACAAATTCTAACTTTTTATAAAAATAAAACATTAACTACTTTTGCTGAGGTTCAGTGTTGTTTTCGTTTTTTATTTAATTATTCTGCATGATACTGTTACAATACAATACAATACAAGTTAAATATAGTTATATTATTAATATTAATAGACATTTTATAGTGTCATTATATTTGCTATAAGAACAAATATTTTAATACAATTATTAAAATTGTTGCATTTCAGTAATCATAACGGAATATCTATTTTAAAAGCTAGTTATTTAGTGGCGTCCAGCCAGCCGCGTGTCACCTCTCGTCATGTAATCATAGAAATCTGGGCCAGAAAAATGACTTTTTGTGCCAAGTGAAATAAGTCTTGCCAGTGCAGTGCCAGTTTATGTGTCAAAGGAAAAAGGGGGAAGCCCCACGGGTGAATAGACTTCAAATGCATTTATATGGAAAAAATTCACTGACCCCCATAAACTGATCAAGTTTCATTGAGAAGAGAACTGTTAAAGTAGTTATCGAGCATATTTACTTCATTAAGATTTGGCAAGTGCGCGAGGCTGTTTAACGCAATTAACATCTCGCTTTCATCTGAGCCATAGCCTACAGTGTGTGGAGGAGAGGATTCATCATCGGTCGAGGCGGAAAGATACATTATATTCCATCAAACACATGTAACACCGACTATCCCAAGTTTTAAAAGAGATTGATTCTTCACCCATTCAACACAGGGTTTATGTATTTTTAGGCAAAAATGCAAAGCCTTTGATAAATATAAAACGAAATTTAATGCATTATGCACCCAAAGGTTCTACCTTTCTATTTGTTTTGACAATTAATGTTTATCTTTTCCTGGAGATTTATATCATTAATGGTCCCATTGTCCAGGACATGACCTGTGCATTCTTAATATAATTCATAATGCGCGAGTACTGCGAGGCCTGTTTTTGGTTAAGAAATTACTCCATAAAACAGAGCAGAGGGTCTGTGAATCTGACCTGCTCATACAGAATATATTACTTTAGTGTATAAGCTTCTCTCCAGTAAAGCTGGTCAGTTTTCGAGCCGTTTCCACAGGTGTCCAAATACAATATGAAGAAATGAGCAGGCGCGAACACACGTGGACGTTTCAGACGTTAAGAGCTGAAAATACAAAGGAATAAATAACTGCAGTTTGTCGATGCACATTAAAATCAATGAGAAATAAGCTCTATAAAAAAATAAATACGTGGCAAGTTCTTATAAATACAATGCAATTCCTTAAACACATTATACCCTTTTTAAAAATAAATATATTTACATTTTTAAGAGCCTAAAAAGTCACGTGATGTAGGCTAACCATCAAGCAAAAAGTATTTAAATTTAAAGCACGTTGTTATGTCTTCATTTTCAAAATATGTATTCAAATTTATTTTAACATGCATTTTCTATACATATTTATAAACATATAGATGCATTCACACACATCATGGAATAAAGGTATCCTCTCTTTTTTCACATGACAGCAAAATTATATTCTGCATATTACACACTGACAAAAAATATTAAAATGATCATAGAGGAGTTGTATTCAAATAATTCTGTAGCCTGCAGCAAATGTAAGCAAGTATAAGATCAATTGCAATTCTTTGTGCTCACTTTAACATCAGCTTTGACTCGTGGTTAATAAACTCTGAACGGCTTTTCCCTGATCTGAGGTGGCTGAACAATTCATTAAATTTAAAAGGTTGACCGTTTAAGAGTGAGTTGTTCATTGAAGGTTACATTTTACAAGGGCACAGCTATTGACAGCCTCAGCAACTAGTAAATACTTTAAAGTTTCAGAGGGTGCAGAACAGCAGAGGTTTGCAGCATTGCAGAGTGTAAAGGCCCTTTTTACGAGGAGAGGCACACTGTAAACTAAGAACCCCAGTTAAACATTTCCACCACAGATTTAATACGCCAGCTCTATCAGTGCACTGGCATGAACTGAGTCCTCTGTGACACAGCTACTACACAGTGCTTTTTTCCCTCAGTTTGACTGTGAATAAGGAAAAAGTTAATGCATATGAATGCCTGTGACTTGTGATATTCAGTTTGAGATTGCTATAACACAGTCTTTATCAGTGTGCTTGAAAACACAAAGTATGATAATTATGATAATATTTACTAAATATGCAAGCTAACCTTCTCAATATGATATTATTTGAGTTGATTTAAGTTGCTGATGATTTTATGTCAATCTAATGTTTGACCCTTTGACCCTAAAATCTCCTCTTTGTTTTTCTTTATCAAGCAGAAAGATATGAACTCCTTCCTGTGGACCGTTAAACGGCCTCCTTCTTACCCTCCGTCCTATCTGTTTGGGACAATCCACGTCCCGTACACTCGAGTCTGGGACTACATCCCCGAGAACTCGAAACGGGCCTTCCAGAGCAGCACCAATGTTTTCTTTGAACTGGATCTCACAGATCCCCTAACCATCTCAAAACTAACTAGCTGCCAGCTTTTGCCCAATGGAGAAAACCTCCAGACGTTACTCCCGCGCGATCTGTATCGCAGACTCAAGCGCCACCTGGATTACGTCAAACACATGATGCCTTTCTGGATGACGGCTGACCAGCGTGGCCGGGGACTTTATGCCGACTACCTCTTCAACGCCATCGCAGGGAACTGGGAACGCAAGAGGCCCATTTGGGTGATGCTGATGGTGAACTCTCTGACGGAAGGAGACGTTCGGTCGCGGGGAACGCCGGTGCTCGACCTGTTCTTGGCGCAGGAAGCAGAGCGTCTTGGAAAGCATACAGGTGCTGTGGAGAAGGTGGAGGAACAGTGCCATCCCTTGAATGGACTGAACTTCTCACAGGTCAGTGAGCAGGCAACCAGACAGAGAGTCCTGTGTGTGTGTGTGTGTGTGTGTGTGTGTGAGTGTGTGTGCGCGTGTGTGAGAGCCGGTGGTTAAAAAAAAAAAGGTGTTGTTATGGATTAAGTGATTATGAATATCCACAGACAAATAGAGCAGAGAGGAAATGAGATATAAGTCTGACACAAAGTCTGGAGTTAAATCAGAGGGGGAGGGATGGCAGCTGTCAGGCTGATAGACTGGTGTGGAAATCAATGCTGAATAAAATTTATGAGGTATAGAGGGAAAAAAGAGGACGACTGTCTGCCTGTGGGGTCGTGCTGTCATCTGACACGTCTTGATTATCCTATTGCTGCCTGTCGAATGTAACATTAGAGTGAAAGATGGACAAACTAACCTAATTGCTTGATGATATGCAGGTGGAGGGTATCCAGCTTTTATTTCCGCACTGAAAAGGAGTTGGTTAAAGATATGTATAGAGCGGAGAAGTTATTAAGTTATATTAAACAGGCTGAGTTCCTTGTGTGCTACACACACACACACACACACACACACACACACACTATTTAACATAGAAATTATATATTACATTTTTTACATTACATTTTACAATAATGAAATATGAAATATAATGTAAAATTATTATTTAATATGTGTGATTTTACAAAATATGTAAACTTAACCCCCTAAAATTATAATTAAAGTACTATTAAATTTCTAATCACACACACATAACTGGATATATATATATATTAGGGATGCACCGATAGCGATCGGCCGATATGTTTGCGCGTTTTGTCGGTAAAAGCGGTTCTGTAATCAGCA
>JAUCMS010000145.1:7889396-7927588 GCA_032357445.1 Enteromius radiatus | reverse complement strand
GAAAAAAAAAAACCTTTAAAAGAACCATTTTCTATTTTAATATATATATATATATATATATATATATATATTAATATATGATGGCAACACTGAATTTTTAACCAAATTTTCACATTTGTTTGACAAATCTCTACACTTTTATGAATTTCTTGTGATGCGGACTTCTTGATGTCTTTGACCCATAGCTACAGTATATATATATATATATATATATATATATATATATGATAGCTGTAGTGTCAGTGCTTTAACAGGGATGAATGTAGACCTTTAGCACCTTGTTGATCTCACTAAAAAATAGCTTACTGTCTTGAGAACTAAATTTTCTTCTTTAAAGGACTGCAAGAGCTCTAAAATATTGAAGAAAAAAGTCATGTAGTGAGTTAATCTAAATCTCACTACTCAACTAAACCAATCCTACTTTATATACGCCGTACACTTAGGCTTTGCTTGACAGGTTTAAAAGAACATGCTCTTCCCAAACTTTCATTTTAAGCAGTGACACACAGTTAACTGTGAGTGGTCCCTGGTGCTTCCTATTGTTAGTGATTCATGAAACATCTCAATGAATGTTTTGTCTTGTTAAGTCTGTTGTGCCGCAGTATTCGAGCCCTAATGAATTCTGCACATTGGGGATAGATTGTGCTGGAGCAGCAGAGCTATGAGCTCCCAGCAGCTGGGAATGCACAAGACAGAGTGCTATTCCACACAGCTGTGATCCCAGCGCCAAAATCCAGCTTTCTTTTCCTTTCTCTTCATCTTCTTCACTGCATTCCTTCTTTGAGAATGGAACAATCATTTAATCTTTGCTTTAATGGCCTCACGTCACGCGAGAGGTCGCCCATCGGCTGTCTTACCTATCAGCGAAAACAAGGCCTAAATACAGCAAAAAACACACATACACAGAGATGCAAGCAACGTGTGTGAGTTACATCGGATAACACACTCCAAACACTCTTCATTCAGTCAACAGATAAAGAGGTTTTGAGAGTGTTCTCTCTTCATAGGAAAGATTCTGTGGCGACTGACCACAAACATGGCACCCTTTCAGAAATATGAGGAGACTTTCCAGCAATGCTTTTGTTAATGGAACAAAGAACAGAGATTGAAATGAGACTGAAATATATTTGTCATGTACACACACACACACACTTGAACTACTTGTGTGGTCAGCTTCATCACCTTTGAAAGTGCATATACAATTCCTTAATATAATCTATCAAAGATTTGGGGCCTGTATGTTTCTTTAAGAAATTAATATTTGTATTCAGAAAGGGAAATTATTCTGATTAACGTAATGAAAGGAGCACCAGATCAGAATTTTAAGAAAGGATCACGTGACACTGAAAACTGGAGCAATAGCTCTTGAAAATTCAGCATTGCAGACACAAAAATAAATTACATTTTAAAATGTATTACAAAAGAATTTAATGAAATATTTAATGTATATTTTGTCTTCAAGGAATAGTTCACTTAGAAATGTAAATTTTGTCTTTAATTACACTCCCACATATTGTTTCAAACCCGTAAGATCTTAGTTCATCTTCATAATACAAATTATTCTGAAAAATTATTAATACTTTTTATAAAATTAAATTTTTGATAAAAAAAACAACAACTAAGTTTTCATACCCTGAATAGACAGCAATATTCAAAGCCCGGAAAGTTAAGGACATTGTTAAAATAGTCCATGTGACATCAGTGGTTCAACCGTAATGTTATGAAGCTATGATAATACTTTTTGTGTGCAAAGAAAACAAAAATAACGTATTCTTTGCACACAAAACGTATTAAAGTATAACCTTAAAAAGTTGAACTACTGATGTCATGTGGACTATTTTAATGATGCCTATACTTACTTTCTGGGCCTTAAATAAAAAAAAAAAAAAGCTCTCAGATTTGATCAAAAATCATCATCTTTTGTGTTCCGAAGATTAACAAAGGTTTAAGGAGTTTGGAAAGACACAAGGGTAAGTAATTATTAACAGAATTTTCCTTTTGGGTGAACTACCCCTTCAATCAAATTTGAATTTATTAAATCAAGTCTTGCTTTACATTGTTCCACATTACTGAAATCTGTAACATTACACAAGTTAAATGTATTTCAAACACTGATTTACGTTAATTCAGAAACCTTCCATGCTAGGGTACAGTGGATCCAGGGGTTTTTCTGCATCTTATTAGGTCCATAGCACACATGGACAGCCTCTCGGTGACCTCTGCTCTATTGATCCATACTCTTCCTAAAGACTCCTCTGGGTCCTGCCCGCACATGTCCACACAAAGCCCATGAGACGAGTAAAGATAGGAATATGGCTACTTTTGTGATCCCTGGACAAGCAGGCACGTGCACGCAGAGTAAGAATCATTTCCCTAATCACAACATTCACAATCCTAATAGACAGTTTTGAACTATAAAGCTTCAGCCAGACAGCTATTGCTTGAACAGATGCTGCTATCCACTGGCTAAAACACAGCTCTTCTTCTTTTATCATTTCTACCTCCGCCTCAGACAAAGTTTTCATAGCTCGCCCCCGCCGGGTTAGGACTGATGTGAAAAGCGCCCGCTGGATCGCTTGAAATGCGGCTCCTCTCATAAAGTTTTACAGGCGTGCACATAAATCCTCTGATTCCCTGTCAACCTCCACCCTTCAAAACCGGTTTCCCCTCACTTTGTCACCGTAACCTCTGTGGTCTCGGAGTCCGAACAACCCCTGATCATCAGCGCCTGAGGGATAAAGACAGGCTTCAGTGATATTAACAAGGTCTCATACTCAGTTACACAGCTATTGCCATTCTGCTCTCGAGAAAGGAATAATGGGAACGATTGTACATCCTTCCATCCATTTTTTTTAATGAGATCAGAATGGGATCAGACAAACTCAGTCCCACTTCATCCATAAATGAGGGATGTAAAACAGTACTCACTGTTCGTAGCTGTTAGAGAGTGTATTATATGGCTACATGTGGAAACAAGTACATCTACAGCACTTGTTTATGGCATTTTTTTCCAAGTCCGCCTAAGACGACAGCAGATAGGTCCAGATTAGCACACGATTAGGTTTCTGCACTGCGCTAATACTGGTTTAGTGCCAGTGACATCACGGGGGAGACACTGACACATATCCATTACCAACAGTTCATCACCCAGTCTTGTTTTATCCCTACTCCTTTACTCTTAAATATTCCTAACCCATCTCTGCTCTTGCCTCTTCACAGCCTTCATTTAGTGCTCATAACGCTTTATACAATAGATAAATGCAGTCTGTCTGCATGGGACATAGAAGTGGTTATCAAGCAGAATGTTTTGTGTGGACAAAAAGTACTTCCGACATACTGCTAAAAGTTTTGTATGAGTGATATGGGTTTAGAATGACACAAGGGTAAATAAATGGTACCAGAATTAACATTTTTTGGGTGAACTATTCATTAATGTTGCTGAAGGTTTTTAGGTCTGTCTTTGGTTGATACATTTCCTTTGCTTACATTCCTTACAGTGCACAAAACTGTCCAACCTTCAGGCCGTCCTTGAGTTAAATACTTCTACCCCCTGTTTTTATAATCTTTTTTTTTTTTCTGGAAACCATATACTGTTGATTCACCCTACAGAGAGATTCTGGTTAGCCACTCAGCGTTGCATTGTTTAAGTCAGTTGTGGAGTTGGGACATGGTGTTTGTCTGCTATCCCGGTTGTCTGCTAGTTGAACTTTCAACATTCGGATGTTCTTGTTTTACGTATGTAAAAACAGATTGATTGAAAGAAGAGATCTTTTGCCGTTTTCCCTATTTGTGGCCAAGAAAAGAGATGTTTTGGCGTATCGTTCCTCTCATCTTCCCTGTTTTTCCTCTGCCTCAGATCTCGCTCAATTTCACCTGCCATTTAATGTTCCGATTCCTGTTCTCCACCTCCCTTCTTTCTCGGCTTTCCCTCTGCACTCCCACTGGAACAGCTTATATGTAATATCAAACACATGGCAACGTTTATAGAAGGCAAATGAGTTGAAAAATCAAATTTGCTTAACGATTCTAGCTCTGGTTCTTCAGGAAACGGTTACCATGGGAGATGATGATGGGCATCTGAAATTACACCCTCCAGACAGAAAGACAGGAAGAGAGAGAGAAAAAGTGAGAGAAATCTCAGGTTTTCAGGTTCAAAGTAAGAGAGGGCACATTTCTGAAAGTTTTTTTTCTTTTTTGGTCCTGATGTGCTCTGAAGAAAAAATTGTATTCATAGCTAAAAATATTGAAAAATTGCTGATTAAGATAAACATATTAGAAACATATTAAAGCAAGTTTATGCTGAAATACTAAAATTAAAACTGAAATAAAAATTAAAGCTAATTATAAACAAAAACTAAATAACATTTGAAAATTAAAAGTAAACTCAGTGTCTAACAAATAAAAAAAATACATAAAAAATACTAAAGCAGTACTAGAACAGACAGAAAGAAAGAAACAGTAAAAGATGGTAAGCACCTCAGAGGAAAAGCTCCTTAACACACCATCATTTTCTAAATACAGTTTAATTGTGTTTATAACTTAATAGCAACTTTATAGCAACATAAGCAATAAACGAAAATGAGGAAAAACTAAGATTGGGAACAGGGATATAATATGGTACCATCTCACATTCTTTCGGCTGTGAGCTGGACATGGAGAAAGAGAGAGAAAGAGGCGGGGGCTCGTGTGGGAGTGAACACGCAGGCCTATTCAGATAGCATAGTTTGGCTTGGCAGCGAAAAGCCTGTGTGTAAGCAGTCTGGGTAATTGGTTTCTGATGCCCCTGTCAGTTTTCGGCCAGACCACCTGCCCAAGGGAGGAGGTAAAAAGAAAGAGACTTGCACTACAGCATCTTTATCCCACCCATCAAGCTCTTAACTCTCCCTGACTTCCCAAACACCCCCAACTTAGCCCCCACTGCAACACTGGATCATTCACGGGACACATGTACAGTGTATTTGATTATGATGATGGTCAGATGGGCATCACAGTACGAGAACAGCTTCATCGAGGTTCAGTCGTCCCTCGAGCAGGGTGCCAGCGGATATGTGCACCACAAGGCAACTTTACAGAACCTCTAATGTGAAAAATATGGCTTCAGGCACTCATCTGTGCCAGAGAGCGTTTTTCCGTGGCTAGCCGTGATATTCGATCGACATGCATTAGCAAATCCTTTCGTTTTCAAGCGCATAAATCACGCTTCTCTGTTCCGGCTCTTACAGGTAACAGCCATAACAGCTATTTCTCAATGTTTTAAGCAAATAAAAAGATGCATGGGGGACTTAAACTGCCATGTCTGAGCGGCAACAGCACTCAAAGTACGCTGTTAGCGTGCCAAAAGCACAGGGAGATGGAGAAAATAGATGTGCGAGAGAAAGATTGTGTGTATAACGGACACCTTCCAGACGTAGCTCGGGTATTATGGCGGCCAACTCAAGCACATGGCTGTGGTGTGAATGGCTTTTTAATGCCTGCTAACAGCAGTGGTATTTAGCACGGTGGCGAACTGGAGATGGGAAGAGAGTGTCGACAGAGCGGGGACGGGTCTTTCCAACCATCCCTGACTGAGGCAAACACGTCAGCTTTCCTTGGTGTCCACTAATCCTGAATGTTACCACCATCTACGCTTACTGGATTCGGTTAGAACTATATGTAAAGGCAGCCAAAAATGACTTTAAAGGCTCAAAAAACATCTTGGAGTGGTTCAATTAATGGTATAATGTGTTTTTGCTGGAATAATGTGAAAAGGAATTAGCTGAGAGTTTAAAACACGGGTGTGGAGATGTATTAGAACATTGTTGTGATTCCAGGGAGACTGTTATTATAGCGCCACGTTTGGCCCACCAGCTGAAGCAATTACGTCTTTTATGGCTTTTCAGTCCAAGATTGACATATTTCAGCACCTTTGACTCCAGCCCTAGGATGACCTCAGTGCATAACTTTGATAGGCAGTTATACCGCTCGACACACACAAATGTTTACCGTGTTTGTATATATGTGTGCTTAAGGCGCTCTCGGTGTCAGCTAATCTGTGTACAACCGCAACCTGTAGCTTCAGTTGTAAATTCCCCAACAAATTCCTAAAAACAGGTCAAAAAACGGTGAAACGGGTCACTGCAGAGAAGATACAGTATAAGACTGAATACACTTCGGAGAGAAGTTAAAGTTCAAAATAAGTAAAGCTCTATCAACAGCATCTGACTATAAGAGAACATCATTTGAACTTGTCTCTTAGTTTCTAAACACCACTTTTTTAAGTAATGCACTCACAATGGAAGTCGAAGGTGCGAGGCTTTGCACCACAATAAATGTTCAAAATGCAATATTTCAAAGGGATAGCCAGAAGACAAACATTATGTGTCAATGTGTAAAATTAATACCTTAAAGGGATAGTTCCCCCAAAATTCTTTACTCACACTCATGTTATTCCAAACCTGTATGCATTTCTTTTTTCTGCTATTTGTTATTTTTTGTCTCTGCAATAGAAATCAATGGGAATCAAAACTATTTAGTCACCAACAGTCTTATAATGACATGGGGATGAGTAAATGATGACAGTATTTTGGTTGAACTACTAATATGCACTGTTAGAAAACAGTGTTAGAGAGAAACATATCAAACATTATTGTTAACAAGTAGAGATGTTTTTTTTTTTTTTTTGCAGTAATCAATAGCATATCACCAGTGATAATGTTTTAAACCCAAAATTAATTTCTTTAAAATGATTTCATAATATAGGTTCAAAGCAAAGTTTAGATCTATTTACATCTATCATTTATGCATTGCAAAATTATATTCAAGATATACACTATCAATTCATGCATTCCCTGGGAATTAACCCCATGACACACAGCGTTTCTTTGTTTAGCAGGCACAACTAAGTAAGAAAGCAGTTAAAGGTAAGAAAGTTTTAAAAGGGATCTATCTTCTGTGCATATGTGTGCATTCTCTTCCATAATGCCTTTACCTGCCAAATGCGGACCCCCTCCCACCTTGTGTTCTTCAGCAGCCGTGACCCCGCTGTGTAGAGGTCGAGTGTGACAGCGCTCCGTATATTGCGAGAAAAGCACACAGGAGCTTGTTAACTTACTAAGCCACATGGCCCCCTGCCGCTCACTCTGTTTGGAGAGCCATCCGTCTCGGGGGTGAACGAGCCCTGTTACGCCGTTACAGAGCAGAGACACCCCCCCACCCTTAGTGCTGTCCACGGTGAAACAGCCATCCATCAACCTGTAGAATACAGGCCTGCAGGGGCCCCTCTCGAACCTGCCACGGGTCCAGGCCAAACTCAGGAGGAAACATCCCTCTCCAAACAAGCCCTTCAAGAGGCACCCTGCCCCTCAGGAGAGAGACAAAGAGGCATGAAAGAGATGCAAGGAGTCATTTGAAACACATTATCCATAGAGGAAAAGTAGGAGCTAATGGTTTTCCTCTGAGGGAAAACGGAAAAGAGAGATGGTTAGTGCAAGAGAGAAAGAGCACCTTTAGTGGACTCTGTAGGACACTTTGCATCTAAAGAAAACACTCCTGCCTTTTTGTTTATTGTGGTAATAACATATTTAATGTGTGAATGACCACATCAGTACATTTGATTCAGTCTGCGTTGAGGCTCTGTCATTATTGGCTGTGTGTGTGATCTGGGTCAGTTTTAACACTGATGTTACTATGACTCACAGGGATATTTTGGTTTATTTTTGAGTCTCAGAACTCAAACACAAATAAATACTGATTATTAGCTCCAGTCCCTAAAGCCCTGTTCACACTAGCAGCAACTTCTGTCGCTGCATGTCGCCAGAGGCTGGCGATGAAGTCGCTAGTAGGCGTTCTCATTACTGTTTGCTTAGTAACGTCATTGTAGGCTAATGTAAACTAAAGTTTGTTTATGTACACAGTGTCTGTCCCGATAGTCGCTCTTTATTTGCATAAAGTTGAGAGATTCTGAACTTTGTCGTGTCCCTGGACACGCCCACATCCGGTCGCCAGTGGTCGCTGATGGCCGCTGTCACTCTTGTCGCCGGAAATCGCCAGCTCTCCATTCAAATGAATGGGATCGTGTCACTTTTGGCCGCTGCGTGTCGCATGTAGTGTGAACGGGGCTTCAGGATTTTGTTTCATAAAGTTAAAATAATATAAAATAAAATAAACCCTGATATTAAATGTATTGCTGATACAATAAGTTAATAATTATTGTTATGTTATATGGCTGATTTCAGTTATTTGTGTAATTTTTTTAATATTTTAAAATAATTTCAATGTCACATGTGAGTTGTAGCATCACAACATTGCATTATAAAGTATTAAAAATATACATTTTAATTTTGATATCAATTAATACATTTAAGAATGTAAATTGTATGAGATTATAAAATAGATTTTTAAAATATATATATTTTAAATATTATATTCAAGTGAGTATTAAATTATGGTTAAGGTACTATAAATAAAAAAAAAATAATAATAATTTAAAAAAAGGGGAAAAGAGCATGCGCAATTAACCAATATGGAACATATAAATAAATAATAAATACATAAAAAAAATTTAAAAAATGTAAACCTGTCAAATAATGGATAATATGTACTGCTAAGTTAAAGTTTATATATAGATAGATAGATAGATAGATAGATAGAGGCAACAAAGAGGTGTTTTGTGAAATAAGGGTATGAGAAAAGCAGATTATACTGTATTGTATTCTCCCTTTCACTGTGACTGAGCTTTTCAGACTTTCCCATAATCCTCCTGTCTCACTCTCTGTCTGTGTATGGGAGAGGAGTTGAGGGGAAAAGGTCCTCTGAAAGTGGTTCCAAACCGCCTGCTAATCAGGATGCCAAGCCTAACAGGCACTGACAGCCTTACAGAATGTCTGTATATGTGTGTTTTGAAATGGCAGGCTGCCCTGTCAAATCTCCATTTGTTTTTGTTTTGTTTTTTTCACAAAGGCAAGGAGCCCACACATTTACTCTGACAAACCACTGTTTGGACTGGTGATCTGCGTGTATCTATTGGCTCATTATCCGCAGTAGATACTTTGAGCTGTAACGTATTGTGGGAATAGATAACCTCCACTTCTACATGGGAAAACGGTTTCGAGTCCAGCACTGACATACACGACACATGCTCTGATTCCAAACCCCACTTTCACTCACGGATGAGAAGCAGATGAGAGCGGGTGAAAATGGAAAGGGAAAGGAAGAGAGAGACTGTGAGACATAAAGGTAAGGGAGGTCAGAGCAAGGTTTAGGAAACAGACAGTCACCCCCAGAAGAAAGGAATCCACAATCCCTTTCAATGATAACCATGTGTCCTGGTCCCTGCTCTGGTCAGAGAAAGAAACATCAGTCCTGACCAAAACCAAAACCAAGTAAGCTGCCTAACTAGACAGCATTTTCAGACATCACAGGCAATTGTTGCTCTGCAAGCACTTTCATTTCTTCTGTAGTAACCACATTTACAATTTTAGATTTTACTTATAGATATGTCATACGTACCCATGTTACTTTTGCGTTTTAGTACTTTGTCTTGTTCTGCGATAAGTGTCTTACTGTGTCCTGAAGTTCGAACCTTGTCACAAGTATGTGGATACCCAGTAAACTCTAAGCTGTTCAAATTATAAATGTAACCATGAGACTTGATGCTACTGATACGAAGGCTGTTGCAAAAGGCAAGCAGCCTAACTACGTTGCCTTCTAAAATATTTTCTTTGACCAAATTTAGCCAGCATGGCATGAAGTCTTCAAGAAAAAGCAGTTCCAGAATGCAGTGCTTTGAGTTTAAGGAAAATAAAATGACCCGAAAGGAGGATGAATTGAGAATAAAATAACTTTTAAATCCTTCAACAATGAAATAAAGAAATGAAATAGTTTGACACATTTACTAATTTTACACGTCATTAATTTGTGTATTCTATATCAATATATACTATATTTTTTTTAATAAAAATGTATAATTTATATATATTCAAAGTTCTGTTATTAAGTTCTAACAAAGTCTGATATATTGACATCATTATTAACATGGATTGGTTTCTTTTTGTATCAGCAGCCAATGAGTTTGCTGTATTGACAAAAGCAAAAAAAAAAAAAAGGTCTGCAGCAGCATAGAAGATCTATTCTACCAAGACCAAACACTTTAACATTGTCATATGCATTACTTTCCTAAAAAGTTGTCATATATATATATATATATATATATATATATTATTGCTGGAGGTCCTGGACATCTTGTTTAGACACATAGCATCATGAGTTCTATCAAATAACAACATATAAAAAAACAATAAGTGACTGACTCTTATAATGGGCCATGCTTGAATCTTCCAACCGTGCAATAATCCAAACACAAACCTCAAAAACAACACAAAAATGGATCACTGAGCACAAAACCAGCTTCTGCTATGGTCATTCCAGTCCTCTGACCTGAACCCTGTAGAAAAGGAGTGAGGTGAACTGAAGAGAAGGAGCTGGAATCTAAAGGGTCTGGAGTGATTCTTGATGAAGGAATGGTCTCTGATCTTTTGTCAGGTGTTTGCTAACCTCATCACGCATTCAGAGAAACTCTAAAGCTGTTAAACTGGTAAATGGAGGATTAAAAAGTATTGAATAAAAGAGTGCTGTTAATTGTGGCCAATGTGTATTAGATAAAAAAACATTTATTTCATAATGATATTTCCCCCCATTTTCAATTATTATTATCCAATGAAAGGTTAAACTAAATAAGGATACATTTTTAAAACCTTTTTCCGTCATATTTACCAAGGGTGCCAAAATTTTTGGCCATATATATATACCTTAAATCACCCCAGCCCATTAAACCATATCTCAGCTAAGCTGTTTACAGTATATCACTGCCGTTTATCCAGTTCTGTGTCCTATATATGTGTGGGTTCTGTTACCACGCTGGGTAAATCTGTTTTGAGTTTGTTTAAACGGATAGAGATGTAATGTTTAAATGTTCTCTGAAAATGGTGTTCAAGGCCTCCTTTGAAGCTGTGCTTTGACTCATGGGCCCTGTCAGACTGCCCACAAACTGGACTTAATTATGTGTGTGTTGTGTCTGTCTAATTGACACCTATAATATCCCCCCGTAGGCGTCAGCAGTGTTTGGGTCTGGGGTGACCTAAAATAACCCAAAGAGCTCATCTTCCCTACTCAGGGATTTTGGTTGCACACTGTTTATGGGGCGAACAATTCCCTGTCTATAATCTATGTGGAAAGGCCTTGAAAATGAAGCATTTCCTCACAAGCCAAGAGTATGTGTGTGTCTGTGTTTGCGGTGAACTAAGTGCTTATTTTTGCTGAAATAGTTCTTCTTCGTCCTACCATTCCTATTATGCATTAAAGCACCCACCGACGTATGCGCATGCAGCGATAAAATGTGGTTAGTTTGTGTCTAGGAGGCACAGCGCACCACACACATGCCAAAAGATACCAAAACCACAATCACTCACCCGGAGCATCTGTTACTAAATGAAACAAGAGCAGTGGCCCAAATGAAAGATGGGAGCTGCTATCACTCTCTTCTCAAACACATAAACAAAACACATTCCTTGTAACTAAAGTACCTCTGACAGATACAGTTTTATAGTGAGACATCTGCCAAACATTTTGATGGAAAAGGCCAAATGCATTCAGTAACCAAGATTTGAACAGCCTGAGTCCATTGTTTATTTTAATTGTAATATTAATTTGAAAACCAAAAGGTTCATGAGAAGTGACTGTTGTTTTTTTTTGTTGTGTGATTTGTGTTTGAGTTGATTCTAATTTTATTATTGATGTATCATTAGTTCTTGTAGTTTTACACACACATTTTATGCATGAATGTGCATGTTAATAGGTGAATAAAAGTCACTATGTTTAAAAATCAGAGTGACAAAGATGCTGAAAAATTTGGTTAGGAAAGGTTAAATAATATGGGGCACAGCCAAACCAGACAGTGTCTTAAGTCCTACAGAGAGATCAGAACAACAGATTGCTAGGGTCACAGAACGGCCAATCTGAGGCAGTGTGTGTGTGTGTGTGTGTGTGTACCTGGGACTTAAAACTGAATACACCCAGACTCAATTGAGGTCACCATGAGTCAACAAGCTCGTAAATCATGCAGAATTAAGTTTTTTGAATATCTAAAAAAGCAGAAAGTTTCATGTAAGGGGTAGGTTTGGGTGTAGAGGTGGTGTAGGGTGATAGAAAATAAGGTTTGAACAGTATAAAATGTATTACACCTACGGAAAGTCCCTGCAAGGATACCAAACCAGTCATGTACTGTATGTTTGTGTGTGTCAGACATAGCATTTAAAATGCACCACAATTAACTACTGTAAAACAGATTTGTTATTTGCCACAAGTTCATATAATAAACCATCATCTGGCTCATGAATATTAATTACAGTAGATTGCTTCTCTGTCAGTACTTTTCATGGAACACAAGAAAATTTCTTATTTCTATCCCCTCGGTTTAAAATGGTTGCTACATCCTTGCCTGTACCCCACAATGCCCTGCATCCATAATTTGCTTCATAATATCCTCTTACACACATTTGTTCTCTCTTATACACCTCCCACAGCTGCAAAAGAGTTAGCCTGGTACCCTGAAGACTTAATCAGCACAATATATTACAGAAACAGGAGACTTTAAACCAGGTTTACCCAAATTCTCAGCTCTCAAACCGAGTGGCCCCACTCAAATTTATTAACAAAATCAGAGAGGTAAAGAAAGAGAAAGTGAGAGAACAGTAGTTTAGAGTCCAATAAAAGAGCTCCATTGTATGCGTTCCCATGAGGCCTCAGCGCGGCCCTAATGTGATGGGAGTCAGAGTTGTCCAGAGCAGGAAAGGGACGACTCGCTGAATTAAATCAGCTGAGATCAGCTTGGAGGCACCGCTGGATTTACTGCTCACAGCTGCTCCAGCAGAAGTAATGTTTAGCCACAAAATCACCCTCTTCCTCACCTGCTCCATCACAAGTTATCAAATTTTATTACCAGGACTGATATGCATTAATGGCATTATTTCCTACAGGGTTGAATCAATCTATGACAGTTAAATGTTTTCAAGATTAAACGACTGTTTAAAAGTCAGACCACACTTAATAGTGCTGCTTGCTAAGACGATCATCATTAGTATTACTAAAAGTTAGGATTTTGGATTAAGTGCTAAGCTTAAGTATTAAACTGCTTGGGTTTGTGCTACAGACACAAATGATACGTCATATCGTGTGGTTTGTTGAAGAGAGGGTACTATTACTTTTATAAGCAATCGGATTTGACTATTTTTGCCTGATGGACAATTAAAGAAGTGGAAAAATCCATTATACTTGAAGGGCCCCAAGCTATATTTGGGGTTCATTATATTAGGTGAACCTTTTTGGCAAGTTAACATGCCAAACATAAAATCTATCATTATTTTGCCAGAAAATGTTAGATTTATTTAATTTTTTACATTTTTTGTTTTGATTTATATATTTTAAGCAAGATTTCTTTTCTGTGTATTTTAAAAAAGATACCAACCACAACTATTTGAAAATGTTCAAATCATTTAATAATAAAAAAGTCAAGTCATGACTTTAACAAAGTATCTAGTTTCCAGAATATAGTTGTGAGTGTGTATGTGCGTTGCCATGGATTCTTTGGTTTCATTGGTTAAAATATGGTGCAAAACTTTCCCTCTTCCCTGCTGTTCTGTCAGCATCAGCAACTTGAAGGTTTCTCATGAAATAACGCATTTTTAAGGGTTTTGCTATTAAACTCTATCCCAAGAGAGTGTGTGAGCACAGGTGTGTGCAGTGTTTTTGTATGTTCTAACTACAAATGTTTATCAATTAATATTGTACATTTATATTTGGATAGAAAAAAACACGACAAAACCAGTGTGTACGCTGCAAAAAAACTAGCTTTCCAATTCCAATGATTTAGTTACCTGGGCCAAAGATCAGCTTGTGATTGGTTGCTGGCAGAAGCTGGAAGACAGGATTGCTTGTGATTGGCTGCTGACCCATAATAACCTCAAGTCAAAAAAACAACCCTTATTTTTAGTCAATACTAGGAAACCAATCCCACATCTCTGTTTTTCCTAATGCTTCACATTATTAAAGGTTCTAATGAAATAATAAAATGTTTGTTTTTCAAAGCACAGAGCCCCAAATGAAACACACACAAACAGATACGGAATGAAGTAAACCAAATGCTGTTGTAATTTAAGCAAAGGACTTAAGGTTGCCAAATGCACACTACTACTGGGAAGCAAACAAACAGACACACACGTGTACAAAAACCACTATAAAAACACATACACACACAACTACAAACACACAACACAACAATAAAACATTCAGGGAAAACAACTACAGCTGTAAATATACAAGAGAAATGAAATCTGCTCTGAGCTGTTGGACCGGCCAGAACTAAACACATCATATGAATGATATGAAAGCTGTTCATTATGCTGGAAAACACCTATAAAGTTCAACTAGAATTACAGACACGCACGAAATGTTATGCAGTTTACAGGTCCACCACATCTAACACTTCTGCTTTAAAATGAACAGTAAAATTATAATGTTTATTTAAAAAAAAGTCTCTGATGCTAAACAAGGCTGCAAAACACACATAAAAAAAAAAAGTATGAAATATTATTAATTTTTTTTTTTTAAATATATAATAATCTTATGTCATTTATTTCTGTGATAGCTGAATATTTACTCCAGACATCAGCGTGACATGATCCTTCCATTTTGTGGAAACCAATACATAGTTTCTACTGGATTCTCTGATGAATGGAAACAGAATAGAAAATAATTTATTTAAAATATATCTATTTTTGAAACCTAAGTTTTACTGTCATTTTTTATCAGTTTAATACATTCTTGCTGAAAGTATTGATTTACATTAAAAGTAAAAAAAATAAATAAAAATCTTACCAACCCCAAAGTTTTGGACGGTAGTGTCACATTTACTCATTCTCACATTGTGGGACATTGCATGCTTTCACTATATGGAAAATGGCACTTCTTTTGTATTCAAATGAAGGAAAAGAAAGTATGGGTTTGGAACGACATGAAGGTCAGTAAATGACAGAATGTGAATACTTTAATAGTCTACTCCTTTAACAAAATAACTAACCATAAGCCAGGAGCCATAAACCCTGAATATGACATTGCATCATGTAGCATGATTTAAAAATACACAAAAACATACATAAATATACAAATAAATAATGCTGTGACAGGCTAATGAAGACTCAAATGAAACGAGACATAAATTAGTGCAAATATAACTGTGATTGCTGCAGTTTGGCATGTTTCGCTTTGCGAAATTTACAAAATTGGCCTTGCCCTCACCTGTGGAACATTCTTGTAAAGTAATAAACGTCTCTTTGGTTTGGAGACTTGGGCATGGCCAAGAGAGAAAGTACGAGAGAGAGAGACTAAGAAAGAAAAGGAGATAGAAAGGGAGAAAGAACCAGAGAAGTTTCTAATTAAGACCAGCACATAGTCAAAGAGACGCTCTGTTTGTGTGTGTGTGTGTGTAGGTCTGTCTGCCTGGCTCCATCCCTTGGCTCTCTCTGTCTCTTTTCCTTGAGTTCATCCTGTCGTCTGTCTGTCTGTCTATGTTGGTCTTATCCCCCTTTCCATTTTCCGCTCTCTGTGTCATGCACAGGGTAAGATAAGGATCCAGCCAGCTGCAGAAACGGAAGCACTGTCTGTGTGTGTGTGTGTGTGTGTGTGTGTGTGTGTGTGTGTGAGTGAGTGTGTATTTCTGTATGTGTGTTTGGTGGATGTGTTTGGGGATGCGGGTCTCTGAGAGAGTAAAAATGCTCTTGTTCTTGCCGAAACCCTGGCTGTTACTCCCTGTCTTCATCTGCTTCTAATTCACACTCTGCTCTGCCAAGCTACCCGCTCCCTCGCTCTGTGCAGTGATGGGTGTGGAGGAGAGGGAAAGAGCTGACATGATGTATTCTGATGATCTGAAAGAGAGCTGGGCTTTGTCTGAGCGGGCGGCCCAAGCTAGCATGCACCTCACACACATACACATAGAACTTTGAAGACTTTTCGCAGACAAACTAGTTCTCCTGCTAAAAATGATTTACTACACACCTAATCCCAAACCTTACAATTGACATTAATAGATTTGAAGCAAAGTATTATTTGGCAGATTTATGAATATCTTAAATAGTGAAGTCAGTGTTTTACAGTTTCCAGTATATCAGTTAGGTTTTTTCTGGGTTTTATAATAAAATTAAATTAACTTCAAATTTAACACTTTAGAATAGGGAACACTTATTCACTATTAACTATGACTTTTCCCTCAAATTCCTAATCTGTTGCTTATTATTACGGAAGTACAATAAGGTCATGCAGAATAAGACATAAATGGCTAGTATTCTAGTAACATGTAGGTTAATAAGCAACTAGTTAAGAGACCCTGATATAGAGTGTTACCATATAAATTTTTATTTCTAGGCAAATACCCTTTACAAGAAAAAATTATAAACAATACATTTTATTAAATTAAATAATTTTTCTGGGCAAATTATTGCTTTTACAATAAAACAAATAATAACTCATAAAGTACAAACTATTTCTTGGGAAAATATTCATTTTAAAATATAGTAAAATTAAATGATTTACAATAAAAAAATTATTTATATAAATTAATTATCTCTTCCTGTCATTATTACTGTCTTGTCAATATATATATATATATATATATATATATATATAAATGATAAAATTATATTTCTGGGGGAAAAAAAATATTTTTACAATTAAACAAAAATAATCTAAAATGAAAAAAAATTCTGCTTAAACTATTCCATTCTCTCGCTTTAAACTATTCTCACAAACACATTCATATGTAAATAATTTTTTGGTGTTCGTGCCTCTGTATAAATACACATGAGTGTATATTACACAGAGCTTGTGTGCCTTGTGATGGTTAGAGCCAAAAATAGAGCGTGAAAGCCCGAGAAATGCATGACATAAGACTGCTTAAGCCCTCTGTACATTTTTCCATCAGGAAAAAAGTGTCACTTTATTCTGGTTTCAGACTGGCCAGCACTGAGAGAGTGCTGGCTCCTTAACAGAATTGCACGGTGTGTCTGCGCACCAGTCTGTGAAAGCTCCATCAATATCTGCTCAGGCTCAGACAGCTTGTTCTTGTTGCAGTGTGTACGCACGTGTTGACAGGAACCTTTCGTGCTGTAATGGAATACATTGAAATTGACGGGGGAGGCCGACCCCTTCAGATGAGTGCAGTTGCCTTTGTACACACACACTCATATGCGTTCAACACAAGTTAACTTTCCTGATATGACAGCACACACACTTCCATGTTTTCTGTCATCAGGTCACATGTATCATACACATAGGACACAGTCAAGACAACATATGCCTACCATTAGCCAAACACACACACACACACACACACTTTCTTGGGTTCTCCTCTAGTCTGCGAGACAAGAGGCCTGCAGGCATTGCTGGCGCAGTCCATGTGTGAAATTGGACTTTTCTGCAAAGATTTGCCGTGAAATGCTATGTTTGTTTGGGCTTAGGCTGCATTAGTGCGTCATTTCTGCTCATATTATGACACAAAGTCACATCCAGACCATTCAATCTCATGCTGTGTTCTAACAAAGCGACAAACCCTCTGTGTTCAGATGAATCAGAGTTGGTCCTTAACAGTTGCAACCATGACAAGCAACAAAAACATCTGTTGGTCACCTGGTTCCTATTTTTGTAATACTAATAAGCTCCGCCCACAGTGAAATCCCATTGATCAATAATTCTGTGCCATGTATTGTACAATACACAGAAAAAAAATGACTCATTGAATTTACTAAATTTTAAGGTAAGTAGTTACAGTCTATTTATTTTAGCTCCATTCAAACAAACTAAATTACTTTACTAATTTTCAACATATTTTTTATTTAAATGTTGTTCAAATAAATAGTTTGCAACTTAAAAAATGTAATATTTATTTTCAGTGTTAAAGTTTCAGGGATCACAGTGCATGATTTTCAAAGTCATTATTTCCCTTGTCCTTATTTATTCCCTTATCTCGCTCTTTCATTTGCTGTAGGTTGTTGCCGATGTCATTTCCAGTCAAAACACATTACACACTGCAGGACTTTTGAGATCCTGATATTTAGCATTTCAAATACTTCACAGGCATCAAGATTGGGAAAGGTACTCGAGCTGAGACTTAAACTCGGGACGCCTATAGTGCAAAAGCATTTAATTTTCACAGAGAGGTTCCTTTAAGTTGAGCAGAAAAACCAAATCATTTTAAAATGCCCTTTGTATGAATATATATATAAACATCTGGATCATTTCACATTTCACTTTTCTTACTTTAATTTTCTTTTTCTTTTTTGCACTACATAAAAACTAAAGGAAATCCATGACTCAATCAGTAATTGATTTATTTTATAGTGGTTTATGAGTGTTTTGAATCATCAAAGTATTGACTTTCAACGGTGGGACAGAAATCCATCAGATTTAATTAAAAATATCTTTCTGTTACGAAGATGAATGCAAGTCTTTCGGATTTGGAAAAACATGAGGGTTAGTAATTGATAACAGAATGAACTTGAACATTTTAATTACTGTGTTATTAAATGAAGTAATGTTTTCTGTTCCACTTTTCAGCATATTTTCTCCTTTAGCTAAAAAAGGAAGTGGCATTATAGCATTTTTGTTGAAAAAAAAAATTGGTGCATTCTACAAACACCAACTGGAGCACATGAAATACACCTACATGTCGACTATTCAATCTCACTCAGATACAGCTAACATTAGTAGACACACACACACACACACACACAAGTGCACATAAAAGGAAAATGGCACAGGAAGGGCAGGGAGCAGATCAAAGGAGAATAAACATTATGAGGAGGATGAATCGCAGAGAGAAACAGGAATAGAGCTAGAAAGAGGACGTGATGTTGATAAGACTGCAGGTTTGGGTGAGGAGCAGCCCAGCTGTGCTCCAGATCTCATCTGTGACTCGGAGCAGGAGAACATGACACAATGTCACTGTCTGCTTCTCATTTAGTCTCTCAAAACACACACAGGTCTGTCTGTCTGTATGAATGAACACCAGCAGTAGGAGTCTGTGTCCCAGTTTCCTCAGCACATCTATCTTCATATTAAAACTCATGGGTTATGCTCATGTTTCAGCACACCCTCTGGCAAGAGTTTGTGAAAACTACAAATCACTCATGGAGAATTACTCTGTCCGAGGGCATTAAACGGACGAAAACCTGTCCTGTAGATAAGAGAAAAGTTGGAAGGACTCTCAGTCTTTCTCTGTCTTATTCTCTCGCTCTGCCCAGGAATGAGCATCATATGGTTTAGATGCTATCAGACGCCCCAGGGTCTGATAAAGAGCAGTGGGAGTCAGTTATCTCTCCCTTTGGGAGGGGCAGCTATCCTTAGAATGTGAAAGGATCAATGCAAGAGTACAGTACACACACACACACACACACACACAGTTGTTTGTTTATCAAAAGTAGTTAGGAATTTTCATTGCTTTCTATTGTGTTTATACTGAGAAAAAACCCTAACCATGCCTTATCACTCACAAAATCCTATTTTCATTTTTCAATTAAAAGTATTCAGTATTTTGGCTAGTTTTTCTTGAGGAGGTTAGGCATATTCGGGCTTCAAGGCAATCAAACATACATGTTTTACTTGTAGCGGTTTGATCAAAATTACTTAAATTACCGAACTTCTGTACTGTTGTGTGTGTGTGTGTGTGTGTGTGTCCTTTCTTTGATTTCTCATTATGCAGCTTGGTGCACTGTACAGACATGTTTGGCAACTGCCTGAGTAAAATTAAAAAACTTAAATCAATAGACCTTAGTCAAGATAGATGACATTAAATTTAGCATGAATGAAAATTAGGCAATGAGGGATAGAATTATAAAGTCCCTAGAGCATGTATTTTTCACAATTCATAACTTTAAAACATTTAAAAACATTAACTTAATTAAAAATGGCAGCAATGGCATTTGTAACGTTTTTAAAAGATTTCAGTTCTGTTCTTTTGAACTTTCAATTCATCAAAGAATCATTACGGAAAACTATACCAGCCAGTTTCACACAAATATTAAGTAGAACAAGTGAGCTCAAGTTTCTTGAGCATCAAATAAGCATATTAGAATGATTTCTAAAGGATCATATGACACTGAAGACAGGAGTAACAGCTGCTCAGAATTCAGTTTTGCCAGCAGGAATAAATTACATTTTAAAATACATAAACATTTTAAAATGTAATAACATTTTTACAGTATACTGTGTTATTTCTGTATTTTTTTATCAAACAAATACAGCCTGGATGACCATAAAAGGGCTTCTTTTAAAATAAAAAAATAAATAAATCATCCCCAACCATCTGTGTTATATATCATATATGTTTGCTAATTACAAAAAGTTTCATGATGCTTGCATCCACAGCAGCACATGCCCTTCCATAACACCCACATCCACAGATATCCCGTTCCTCTCCGAACCAGTACATGAAAACACAGGTGCTGTATGTTAAAAATCATAATGTCACTTCGAAAACAAATCCTGTCCTAACAGATCTCCCCCTTCTAAAAGGCAAGCAAAACCTGACCCCTCACACACACACACACAGGGTTTAATAAATGTCCTGAAGCCCCATGCAGCTCAGCTCATCTCTCCTGGCATGTTTGTTCAGAGCGGTGGGCTTTCAGAAGGCTGAGTTTTATTTGACCTCTGACCCCTCTCAACAATGCTCCTCTCCCTCTCTGTTTATTCATCCCTCCATTCCATCTTTCCCTCAGCTCCTAGAGACCAGTCTAAGCATTTTTTTTCCCTGTTTCTAGGTGGTGTACCATTTCACGTTTCATAGTGTCTGGTCTTTTCCCACTTTTTTTCTGCTCACAGCATATAAGTAGCTAGAGCACTGAGCAATAATTGATTATTTTCTCTCTTTTTTTTTTTTTTTTGTGCGAAGGGAAAGAATTGCTGAAGACTACCGGTGCTGCCAAGTCAAATGGCAGAGTTTGTTTTTGGACAAGTGCAAAAAGAGAAAGGGGTGTGAGAGAGAAAATAAAAGACAGGAAAAGAGAAACTCTCTCCATGATCTTATTAAACAGACACAGATGGTCACTGCGGGCAGGCAGCGGGTTTAAGACATAGAGACTGACAGGATGGAGACGACTGCGTGGAGAGATTAGACAGAGATGAAGAGAATGCTGTAAAGGTCTGCATGAACTGCTTACCTCTACAATTACTCACAAATCCAAAAGTTTTATCTGAAGATGGATGTCATAACATTTTGATGCTTTTTTGCACCAGATGGAATATAACCAAAAACATGGAGAACAAAAATGAAAAAGTTACATAAAATTATTAAGAAGAATGTCAAACTACATTAAAATGTCTAAATATTTCCAGTAACTTGATCTCTTTGATATATAGGATTGAGCGTCATCCAGAACTGAATTGGAAGTGTATTTTAAACTACAATTAAATTAGAAGCACAATTTTAATTCACATGACAATTTAGGAAATACACTTACAATTTAATATAAATGAATGTCCAAAAAAGTTATATTATTTTATATGGAAGTGTAGTTTGTAATGGACTAACAGTATAAAACTGCATACTATTAAATAAAAAGATTCCAATTTTGATAGATTTTTATTTAAATTCACGCTAAAGAATGGAAAAGTGCCATTTTTAAATTCAGACTTTTGTCCAGCACTGCTGTGAAAAACATGTTCTGCTGAAAGATTACTGGAAACTAAAAAAAAACTCCATGCCATGTAGTATGTTTTGAGTTATCCCGAGCTAATCCACAAAATCTCTTTGTAGGAGGCAGTCCAGAGTGAGAACAAAGAGCAGAGTAAAAGATGGCAAGAAACAGAAAACAAGCTCTAATTAATGACCAATAAAGAGCAAGTGTCATCCACAGGATGTTGGTTTGAAGTGGTCAGCTGTGCTCGACTGCTGTTTTTCCTTCTCTGTTTGGATACTCTGAGCTGATTTTGGCTCGCACTGCCCATCGACTGCACCTGTGCCCATCTGCACTTTTCCCATAATGCCTCTGACCACTCTAAAAGAGACTAAATCCCTTCCAGCTGTGGTGCACATGCGTTTGCAGCCAGCTATTATTTATTTTGCCATCCTCTCTTCATCCATCCCTCTGTTCTACCTCAGAACTTTCCATAAACAACAATGAAGACAAGCGAGTGAATTGCTGGAGCTGAATGAAAAAAGAGAAACAAAAGAAATGAAGGTGTAAGAGTGCAAACGTCATGCGCCGTATGTTTCACCAAGAACCCCGTTAACTTGAATGAACAAGACGTCAACTGCTTCCATACTCACACGTGTCAATGAAATAGCATGTTTCTTTTTCCTCCTCTCATTTGGGAACATTACATGGGAATTAACATTCTCTTCTTTTGTGTTTCCCTTCCCTCTTTGGTCTTTTTCTCCATTTATTCTCTCCAAACCGCTAATGAAATTTTGGAATGCAATGCTTGGGTGAAGGGTAAACGTTCCAGCAGCAGGCTGGGTTCTCCAAACTTTGTTGTTTGCAAGGGGGTTTCTGTGTTTAATCAGCTCATGAAACTCTGGCCCCGGTTACACCTGGTATTAAGATCCGTCTCAGGGGGATCCGATCACAAAAAGAAGGAAAATATGTAACTCCTTCTCCTAAATATGCCTTTTAGGTTCATTTTACGTGTAAATCTTAACACTTGTATTTGGCATCATCCTGTTTTAAAATGACCTCCGAAACGAATGTTAACACTGGAGCCTCTTGTATGTCAAAAAACACCCAGAAGAGTCCATCTGTGTAGATCACACATCTACCACCCTGTGAAACCTACAATATGCTTTTGTTTAGCACAGTGGATGCTAAAGGGTGTTCACACTTCAACAAATGGAACATTCTCACACACTTTAGCCATCCTTCATCCCACATACACACACACTGGCCTTAATGTCTGTGCTCTCTCACACTCTGTCCATCAAATGAATGGCAAAGAAGCACAGAATGATCCAATTCTCTTTCCTGGCTCGCTCTCGTCCTTGCCGTCCCATCCTTTAATCCCTCTATCTATCACATCCCAGTCCTTCTTTCATCTCTCTATTTCTCACATGGAATATGCTTAAGGTTACGGGAAACTCCTCATTTTTGGCACCGGCACAGAAGCGAGGCAGATGGGGTCAGACACCCATCTCCTAATCTGAGCGTGCCATGGACGCTTCAGCAGCTGGCATTACAATAAAGCTCCCATGTGTGGGTACATACCGTGGCACACAGAGCCAGAGAACATCTGCACAGGAGGGCAACACCCCGACATGACATGGCAGTGTAAAAAATGAAGACAATAAAACAACACACGCAATATTGAAATAAACGGCCGGCGATTACAAGGCTGGCAGGGGGTCGGCTCAGAGCACAGAGCGCTGGCTAGATGTGAAGTGCGATAGATGGAGTGCATTCGTGCTCTTCTGGTGCTGGTTTGATCATGGTCCATTTTGGGATTACCGCACTGGAAGCGTGACAAAGATCTGCACAGCACTAGGAGGCTGAAAATAGATTGTTTGAAAACTTTTAAATAGTATTGGGTAAGATTAGGGACGTAGAATATGTACTTTAGCAGTAATAAACAGCCAATATGTTTATAATACTAATAGGTCTGCTAATAAGTAACTAGTAACAAATACAAAGTAAAGATAAACTTACTTTATAAAATGTTAAAAAAAGAAAACACTTTATAAAATGTTGAACTATACCAAATTACATAAAAAATACATAAATATTTCAATAACACAAAAACTAATAAAAATGACAAAAAGAGAGTAATTTACTAAATTATTAAAAATAAAATAAAAGCTAATTTTGAATATCATAAATACTATAACGGTATACAAATCATCTCTTTCCGGTCTTATGTCTCACTTGGGACAAAGAGGATTAAGCAAGTACAGTAAGTAATATTTAAGATAGCTAAAATACTGCTAAAAAACGGCTGGGAAAGTAGTTGGACTATTTTATATTCATATTAAAATAAAATAAAATTAAATGTTTTTTTCTCCTATAGTGTAATCCACAGATTATGAAGAGAGGACAAGAACTGATGTGGAGAAGATGAGAGAAGCTTCTACTCTAGGAGAGGCATTTCCTTAACATTTACTGTAAAGTGATGTTAAGCTTGGTTTGTTGTTGGCGATGCTCACAGTGTAGGCAAATCTAGTGAGCAAAACAGAAATCTATATTTCACTCCCAGTGTTAAATCGAACAGCACAGACTCTCATTTCCAACCTTTCTGCATGAAGCAGGGACTAAATCTTCTGTAGCCTTTAAGCTAGCATATAAATCAGTCAGCATCACTGCTTTCATAGACTATTTTCATTACTGTATTTCTGTCACACACGCTCAAAGAACACACCCTCCCTGTAAATCTCCAAGCCAATTAGTGCGACGGGTCCCGGCCAGAATAGAGAGGTGTAATCAAGTACACAAATCAACTGACCACACATGATCGGGTACGAATGTGTTAGCCAGCAGAATGCACGACAGCGTGAAATTCAATCTACCTTTCCATGCAAAATAACTGAAAAAACTCCCCTCCTCCCATCTCCAACAGGCTCTGCTGTCAAAACGCTTAACTTTGATTGACAGCCGGAGTCGAGCAAGTCAGCCAGTCAGCCGTGGCGTGAGAGTGCAGTGGGCGGGAGTGTGAAGTTTAACCCCAGGAGTCTGGGACAGCTTCAGTGTCGCTGTGGTCTGTGGCTGTTGCACACCATAAATTCACTCTAAAGAGGGTTTACTTTTTATTTTAATGGGGGTTGTAAATTTACGACCCTTGGACCCTGGAGATAGAGCTGTTTTTAAAGGAGCACTCCCTGTCTTTTTTGTCTCTCTCTCTTTCTTTCATACCTGTTTCTTCAGAAATTGGCCGGCTTACACAACAAAGTTGTACCTGGCCGTACACTGGCTTAATAATTGGGAGGCCCTACAAGGAAAAATGTTCACATGGACTGTGTTTATAGTGTGTGAATAAATGAGGAGTGCGTTTGTGAACACATTATGTCTGATGTGACATCATACAGTGTGTGCGGGAATGACTACACTTGTGTATTTTATGTGTTCAGAATGACAAACTGATCCTCTCTCTCTCTATGTCTGTAGGTGTTGTTTGCTCTAAACCAGACTCTACTGCAGCATGAGAGTTTGCGTGCAGGCATACTGCAGGACGGCTTCACTACTGAGGACCTCATTACACACTACAACTGTGGAGACCTCAACTCCATCATTTTCAATCATGACACATCCCAGGTATGTGCACCAAAAACACAGCCTGCTCCTGTTCTATGCATCATGTGAGTATGTATGTGATGTATTGGAGTCATTATGAGCTTAAAGTTTGAGCAGCAGCAGGTTCCTTCTGATGGATGGCCTATAATTCTGCACTTCACCCTGCAACACGCTAAAAGATTAAAGCAACGGCACACACACACATACTGAGAGGGAGAACGAACTTTTGAGGAAAAATGTGAGGGAGCAGTAAGACGAGGAAGGGAGGAAATAGCTTTCTGTTGTTCCATATTTCCTGCAAAGGTCAGACGCAGGGCAGCTAATGGCTCTGCTGCTTGATAAGGTATCTGTGTTCCCTCTTTCATTGCTTTATGCCTCTCTTCCTCATTCTCTCTCTATTTCTGCTCCTGTACTCCACTCCATGTAGTACTTGACTTGAGTGTGAGTCAGTTCCCCTGTTTGAGTCTCTTCAAAAGGATAATTTACCTGAAAATTATAGTTCATACTATACACATCTGGCATATCTAGAACACTTCATAATTTAAGATTAATGTATATATATATATATATATATATATATACAGTATATGTATTTATATGTATATATATAACCAAAGAGCAAAGATTATAAGAAATCAGCTTCTGTATAGGCCTTGTTCAGATCTTTAACACACTGAAGGCTTTCTATACTAATGTGTAATGCTGGGAGGGGGGATTGGGGGGTATTACGGGAAAGGCCTTCTGTAAAAGTGGTTTGGATGCTTACAGGGGTACAGCAGTTCATCTATCAGTGTCTGAACATACACATACTGGAGCCAAATGTATGGCTTTCTGCTCCACTGCACTTCAGTTCTTTAGTGCACAGCTCAGACAGGAATCTCTCAGATAAACACACGTGTACAGCCATATTTACCCCCTCTGCCTCTCCATTTCCAAACTGTTCTCTCATTAGCAGGGCGTAAATACACACATACATAGTATTTAGACGTTCCAGAGCTCTGGATTCTAACAAGAGGCCACCTCACAGTTTCCCTTTTAAGTCTCTCTTGCTTCCTCTGTCCCTGTACCATTATCCATTATCCCCCCCACCTCCCAATCTCTGGTGTATGTATAGCCGGTCAAGACATGGGAAGCGCTGTGTTTCCGACCATCAATTAGAACGAAAGGGCCAGAATTGAGCTCTATAACTATATATAATCCCTAATGTCCTGCGCTCTTTCAAAGATCTATACAAACTTTTCCATTTTCAAAGATGGATGCCAAACATATGGAAGCCCAAGTAAAAAAAAATAAAAAGGTAATTGGGTCTATATATTTCAAAATTGCAAGTTTACACATGACATTTATGACTTTTGACATAGTTGTGCCTCTTTATCTCCAAATTATGAATATATCTTTTGCATTACAACTTTTTAGAATTAAGACAACATTACAAGGCAACATTACATATCACAATTTCCTATCATATGATATATAAAATTATTATATTTATTTTATCTTTTTAATTTTTTACTTTTGAGTGGCAAAGGGGGAAACTTTTTCTAACAAATGTCACAATGCACTTGCTGTAAAAGCACTGAAAACCCAATAAAATCAAATTATACATAGAAAACTCTATGCTATGGAGATCAATAATGCTGAATAATTGGACAATTGAGATTATAAACAGCATTGCAGAGGAAGAAGTTTTATATTTACTAGCAGTAAAGTAGTAATCTAATAATTTTATATTAAATCAGTTTATTTATTACTTTATTTTATTATGGCAGTGGCACAAGGTGGCAAGGAAGACTGCAACCTAAATTGAACACAATGGGTTATTTATTTATTTTTGAAAAAATGGAAAAGCTCAATCATCTCACCACATCACATCAAACCACTTCACTGGGTAATTAAGATACTGTTTTCATTGTCTTTCCCTAAACTTCCCTTTTTTCTTTTTCTACTTCCATCTATTATGTTCCTCCCTCACTATTCATAGCAGACTGTGTAGACAGACCAGCCAGCTGTAGAAGGCTTCCCATACACTTTACCCTTCAGCAAATCAATCAGTTCATGTGGAGTCCAAGACAGTAAAACAGTCTTTGTGTGTGTGGCTGTCACGTTCCACAAAGTGGCATAAATGTCTCAGCTGCCCAGTTTCTCACTCAAACACAGACTCTGATTCATGCCAGGCCTTTAGCAACACTTCTCTCTCTCTCTTATTCTGTCTCAGCTTCCGCACTTCATCAACAGTTCCCTGCCAGCTCACGAGCGAATGACGGCACAGCAGATTGACAGTTACCTGCGACAGGAGCTCATTTACAAACGCAATGAGCGAATGGCCCGCCGCGTCTCGGCCCTCCTTCAGAGAAACCCCACCCAGAGCTTCTTCTTCGCTTTCGGAGCTGGTGAGTCACACATAACTTATAACCATCACGCACTTACACACTGAAGATGAGGTCAGTTGACACTGACTAGGAATAGGTCCAGCTCCATACAAAACAAACGCACACACAAACTCCCCCAGATGGCAGTAAAACTAAATGGTAATAAGAACTTTTCCCACGACTGAGAACACATCACTTTCATTACTGTGCTGTGTGCACCTGTGTGTGTGTGTGTGTGTCTTTCTTGGTCTGTGTGGCAAATTTATTTTCATGCAATTATGAATAATAAAATTATGAATTATTAGGTTGCAATTACATTTATTTCGTGTTTTTATGGTTACACAACATATAAAAAAGCTCCTGTTCAGTAACTAGATCAGTCCTGTAATATTCATCTAACAAGTTGTATATGTCTAAGTTGTATTATGCTAATTATTAACTCTGGGGACATGCTTCATGCAATCTGGATACATTAGAATGAGAATAGTAATGTATGCATGTACGCACCTTTTCTGAATCTGGTGAAAATTTTGCTCAATAGCCTTTTGTACATGCATAACTACGAACACTTGAATGCATTTAATAGTGAATGAGACCCAGTTAGTGGGCAGACAGCTACTTTCATCTGTGAGAGTGTGAGCTGTTTGTTTTCATTTGCATTCCAAGCTAATGCTGCTAATGTTTCCTGAGTGCTGCATCAAGGTCCTGAGGGATAGCTGTGGTGTGCGTTTGAGCGCATGGTTATGTTTGTGTGTCATTCATTAGCACTGATAGGGTGAATCTGAGGTTTTCTACAGGACAAATGTGTGTGTTAACGAGTAGAACTTAACATGGTGCAGCACTTTCCGTTTTTCTTTTTAAGTTCAAAATCATGAAAAGATAATGACTTAGATATACAAGATATGCAAATATATCTTGTCAATGCTCCATGTCTCAAAATCAACACATTAATAGTTGGCTGACTGAGGTGTTAGTTGGTCTGTCTTTGCTGGGTGTGCTAGGCCTCTCTCTAACCGTGTTTACTTAGAGCTCTTGTTTAAGTTGCTCACAGTTTCACTTGGACCATTTCATCCAGAACCTAGTCAGAACTACTGACAGAATGCAAAATTAGCAGCTGTAAACCCTGGGCTCGGAGGGGTCTACTGTTACCAGAGTGCTCTATGAGTCTTTGCAGGGGTGATTATGGCACAGGCTACATGACCCTTTTGGGAAATCATGCACACGTGCACTCGCGCATACCCTCAACCCTGACTATCATAATGCATAATGCATAGCTGGAATGAAAGCACAATTTGTGGAAACCGAATGCCTAGCTATTAGAGGGATAGTTTACCCAAAGAAAAAATAAATTCTGTCATCGTGTATGTCATTTATATCATCATGTTGTACCGGACCCGTCTGACTTTCTTCTGTGGCACACACTTTTTTTTCAGTGAAGTAACAATAATGGACTGGTGCACTTTTCTTGTAAAAACTTCCCTTAAAGTTTCTATATATTTTCCAATGTGTTCTTCTGCAAAAATTGACCATAGATCTACCAGGTACATTTACTTTCATTTAGGGCTGGGCGATTTAATCGTCAATTAATTAATGCGCATTTCGTCAGTAAAGCCGGTTCTTTGATGAAATTCACATGAATTAATTGAAGATTAAATTGCCCAGCCCTACTTTCATTATCATTAATATTAAACATTGTTTAATGAAAAACTGACACACATTTTACAAAAAGCTAAATTATTATTATTTTTTCTTTTACTTATTTCATCTGTGATCCACTCATGTTGATTACCAGCTACATTATTACAAAAGTTTCTAAGAAATAAAAATATAGGGTGCAAACATAATTCTATACATTGATTATGAACTGGATGGAGGCAGATCTGAATGCAAGCTCGGTTACCAAAATTATCCATAGCCTCCCAGTTGTAAATATGAATTGAGAAGCTATTTCAAGTCCAATTTCCAACTGGGAAGTGCATATTTATGATCATTCTGATAGCAGATGAAGGAGACATAAGTCCAGCATATGTCACCAGAGAGAAATCTGTCGTTGTATTGAAGACGCAGTTCCTTTTGCACATACGATCACACCGGTATGATGAGAAGATTTATCAGAGACTTACTTTAATGAGTTTCGGGAGGAGAGGGTGAATTTACATGTTGTCAATCTCACAAACTCTGATTCAGAGCAAACTAACATGGCGGCGCCCATCACCCTGTATAGATCAATTAAAACGGTCAAAAAATCGGAATATAAAATATTTTATAATATAGTCAGTATGTTTGTAAATATTAATCATTTAAAAAATAAAGGAAAAACTAAATTAAAGGATCCATGTGTCATACAGCGCTATTGCTATTGCGACTGCAGTTCGTCACATGACAAGTATGACGCGTCGCCATGGAAACAATAAGGCTAAACATTCTAAATTGACGATCGCCTTAAAAAACTCACTCTGGGGGCTCAGCTACAATATTTTAAACTCACGTGTGAAAGGGTTAAATGAAACAAATGCTCAGTTTAAAAAAATAAAACATGCATGGATACATCATTAACAATAAAATTAACAACATGCATAGAAAAGTGCTAGGGTCCATTTCTATGCCCTTTTTAGGTGAACTATTCTTTTAAATTGCTGAAGTAGAAAAACAAATAGAAGTTACCGCTCCCTGCTGGTGTGGAGTAGCACATATATGAAAACCAAGACTTGGTTTTAGTCTGTAAAGTTTTGTAAAAATTCAGTTTTTCATAAGAAAAGGTTTTCTTATTCTCTTTCATCTGTTTTGCTCTGTTCTTTTGTGAATGTGACCTTATGAGAGAGCCTGCATAAGTTACATAAGAGGTCAGATGATAAGCAGGAACACACCGCCATGGCACATCTGTTTATGGTACAGATCACACACACAAACTGCAGTATCAGTATTTCACATCCGCTAGAAATCTTTAACAAACTAACAAACTCTGACAATCACTTATAAATCTTACATAAAAACAACCTATGTCTGATCTCAATGCTATATGATTCTAAACCTTCATGTGCACTAAAGCAAATCATTGTGCCTCTCATACGTTCACTTGCATATAATTAGCTGTTTGCTGAGCAAGGAGAGAGTGTGTGTGGCGTTTCAGGAGGTTCTCATTTGCCTGGTTCCTCGGTGCTGCGTGGAGTTTTGTGCTCTTATTGAAAACATCCCTAGGAATTTCCTGCGATGGCCACAGCCCAGGCACCATTCTCGTTTTTAATACACACTCTGCATGTGATAGGGAGCATTTGTCTTTTCATTAATAGCCTCAGGTTTGTTTTGCTATTGATTTGACATGCATATGACACTAATAAATGACAAAGCTAATATCACGGGCCCTAAAGCACTCAGTTTCCAGTAAGCACACGGGCCATTGTTTATGTCTTACTGTGTACGTGATCACTCATCCGTGTGTTTGTGTGTGGTGTGGAACTCTCAGCACATGTGTTTTGCAGTTGTTTGTGGTGGTCATTTTAGTGTCATTCCCATCAGAAGTGCTCAAAAACAATAACTTCAAAGGAAATTTTCCAGCTGCCCAACAGGCATACGATTTACTCCCAAGGTTCTTTACGCTGCATTAGAAGCATCAATCACTGAAAGATGGTAACAGAAGCTCTTGTGGTGATGTTAAAATACCTTGTACCATGTAAAATTTTCAGAGTGAATGAAATAAGACATTGACTTGGTTTACAATATACAAACTGATGCATATTTGGGAAGTCCCATTCATTTTAGTGAATAAGTTAATTCTGATGGTTGGTTTAAATGACCTCCTGTGGATCTATTCTGAACTGTTTTAACTTAAATTGAGTAGCTTGTAGTTTGACTTCCAGCAATTCTGCATGGCACCACAATAAGCATTGCTATTGGTCCTTTAATAGCAGGTGAATCTGCTACAATGCTGCACTTGGTTTAAATGGAAATCAGATTAACATTTGTCAGGCTCAAACGACAAGCCAGAAGAGTTTTATCTAGTCATTAAATGACTAAATGGTTACAAAAAGCCCAACTATTAAATGTCAATCAAATCGAATGGCTTTTGGGATGCTGGAGAAAACAGTCAGTTTGTCTTAAGCTGCAGTGTTGTGTTGGTTTGCATCTCTTAGGACATTTTGTGCAGATGCTAAAGTGACTCTCAGTGCTAATTAGATCAGCAGAGCTCATTATCAGACTCTGCCATTACACGCCTCATTAGCTACTAAAACAACTGATCTGGGTGCTAATGGAATCTAGGCTCACATTACACACATAACACATGCTCTTTCCCCACCAACACAGTTTTACTGTGACGCACTTTCACAGATGCGTCTACCTGCACATGTGATTTCAGCACATACACATTTAAAGAGTACATGGATGCACTCCAAGACAGAGTCTGTGATTTATTAGGCAAACTATTTAAGCAACCTTAGTGTCCCTTTACAACAGAGAAAAGAACTGTAGGAATTATTGAAAAGTCAACAAACTCCAGGAGTCCTGGGAGTGATAACCATGTGTGTGACACACACACACACACACACACACACAACACATTATTTAATAAATTATATAATATATTATATAATAAACCTTTTATTTCATAGTAATGATTTACATTGCAAAATAGTTACTTTTGCTTTAAATAAGGTCTTTACGATATCAAAATGTTTGATACTACAGAAATGTTATAATTCGTCACCAGTGTCCATAAAACAACCTAATACTAGCCTAAATGTAAAAAAACTAAAGCTCACCAATGAAAAGTAAATTAAATAACTAATTTTAAGTAATAGGACACAAATAAGCTAACATATCTCTGACAGTACTCAGGAACAGCCTCTTAAACACTGCTGATTGCATCTCAACTTCTTAAATACACTTACAATCACTAAACATAAATGCTTTAAAAGGTTTTCATGACCATGTAGCACAGCAATGTCACACAAGTGTATAATAGAGACGATAGTACAAAATCTATAATGTTGACAAATTTCTACCATATACTGGTATATCACCCATCCCTAATATGCAATTATTTGCTACAAATATAAATTATACATTAAAATGACAATTATATAATAATATTAGGCCTGTATATTATTCATTTATTAATATTTTCTATAAATACAGTAATGCTACACTGTATAAACAAATAAATGTATAAACACACAAATATAAAAAGATAATCAGAGAAAAATATACACACAAAAAGTGTTGCATTACCTTGTCAATACAAACATAGTTTTTGTTCTGCAAGTATGTGCATGCACCATTACATGTGTATGTATGTGCAAGAAGGACTTCTTTTACTTCAGTCATGCCCCCTGCTTCACAAAGCCACCTAAGCATTTTAAGAAGAAAAGTAGAGACCCCATCTGTCAGAAACTAAAACAAACGGTAGAGGCAATTTCCCCTAAATGCTTTAACCCCTGTGAACTTTGACTGTTAATGCACTCCTGTTCCCCCCCTTTTTTTTTTTGTCTCTTTCCTCAATTTTCACATTTCCTCAACTGTGAAAATGTCCCCAATCATCGAACTAACTCACTTTCTCTCTGCTTGCTTGCCTGCCACCCCATAGTCACTGTAAAATAAATGTAAATATTTAAAACCATAAAGGAAACAGTTTCTATGTTTCTGCATCAAACCCTTGAACCCCAAACAGATCTTTAAACAGTTCAGTCCAGTTCCCTGAACCCCTACACCACAGAGAGAGAGAGAGAGAGAGAGAGAGAAAGAGAGAGAGAGTGCCCTCATTATGGAGTCTGCTGAACTACCACCAGAGGAGTCCCTTTGGACAGGTAAAAGAGAGAAGCACCCCCTTAATTCTGACTAATCTCTCGGCTCAGCTCAGATCCCAGGGATGGCCCGAGGGCTGGAATTTCCTGATCTCGCTCGGAGATTTATAAGAGGTGTGAGAGCTGCTCTCCTCGCTGATCTGTGGGTCATATACTCTCGCGTACACCCGGGGCGGCGCAGAGGGTTTGTTGACTCAGAGACTATGTTGAGATTTATAGATTTCCTGCTGCTGTAAAAACTTGCAGAAGGTAGTATGTATGTGTGGATTAGACAGAGCTGGGCTGCATTAGAGGTCAGTCGTTTGTAGAGTATTCATAGGGGATTGAGTGTTGGATAGCTGAAAAATGAATGAGTCAGATGTTGAGGCTTCCCTCGAGCATCCTCTGGCTCACACACACAGCCACAGACGCTCACACACTCATAATAATGGACAGCAAGCAGAAAGCAAACAACCCAAAAGTAGTACTATATATGATCAAAGACAAAGACAGTCTGGTGGCTCACAATGCCTTTCAATTTCATATCATAAGTCTGACTATATCTCTTTTTTTTTATGTTCCCTCTCTCACTGAGGAATATTTAGTTTGTTGGCAGACTAACAATAAAGCTTATTGAGTGCAAGCTGCATGTTTGATTTCTTATCAATTGTTTCAACTACTGATGAAAATGATTACAGATTGACAAACAAAAAAAGATTCTATTATTAATTTACTGCTTACCAAAATATGATGAAAAAAACACTGCAGTGTATGAATTGAAGAAGTATGCAGAGTATGTTGAGTCATAGATCTGAATGCCAACTGTAACTGGTTTGCTTTAAATCGTCTGCTCACCCAGTGTAGGATTTGTAACATGAACGAAGAACAGAAAAAAGTAGTTGAGTGGAAGGATCTTGAAGCATTATACGGGACAAGATGTACAATTTATACTAAATGTACAATTATATAAAATATGTCAATGCATTTAAATGGATAACAACTATGATTAAAACAAAAAAAACATGTGTAAAACAGTGCCTAAAACATTGGCTGTATGTGTATGTATGCTCTTGTGTGTCATGTATCATGTATCCCAAAGTTGCGAACATATTTGGACACAACCCAAAATACTCAAACCAATGCCTGAACCGTTCACAGTACACCTTCTGAGTACGATGAAGGGGCGAGTGGAGTGGGGTACAGAAAAAGTATAACTGTACCAAAGAAGTCCTGCTATGAAGTGATTGAGAGCCCTAATTAGCCCGAGAGAGAAAACGGGAACAAGTCTGATGAAAGTCTGAGAGAGCACATAGTTCAAGCTGTAGATTTGCACATTACAGTAAAAGCCAAGCTGTATGGACATTAGTCAAACATTCACATTTATTAATATGGCAGATGCTGTTATTTTAAACCTCTTACAGTGAATTCAAGGTGTGCACGTTCCCTGGGAATCGAACCTATAGCTATGGAAGCTTTCCGCCATGCTCTACCAATAAAGCTATGGGTTGAAAAAACTCCTATTCCAGCAATGGAATCACCACATGTGCTGTATTCAGATTGAATCAGAGGGAATGACCTGACAGTCACTGCACCTGTCTCATTCATCTCTGTGATTTGGACAACGGATTTGGGCATAATAAGTGAAAAGACTGGAGCTTTTGCTAAGCTTCAAATGGATTTGTTTAAGGCCTACGTGCACAGGCTGTGTTTTCAGGATTTCTTAACAGCAGTTTGTTCTTGGTAATCGGAATATGCTAACTGCGGTCACGAAATAAACATCACAAATATACATAATGAACTGTATCAGCCTTTGGAGAGCTGCAAGTCTCTGTGTGCGGAGCACGGATTTGTTTGTTTCTGGGTGTGTATATTTATTTATCGTGTGCCAGAGTTTTGGGTGTGGGTGCCTACATAGAACGAGAGCAAGTGATTAGTTCAGGCTGATTTGTTTTGTAGCATGCGCCTGCCTCCTTGCATTAATTAAAAGAGAACGCTTCGGTAATGTTGCATTTAAGTCCTGCTGAGAAGTTCATATTTATGGCGTCAGGTATGGCTGCATTACGATTAGTGTTTAAATCATGATCACGATTTTTGCTTTGAGTTATTAAACACAATCATCTGTGACACTGGTCAATTATCCTAAAAAGTTTCATTTTAAATTTGCATTCAAGTTATCTTGCATTGGTAACAATCCTCCACAAGCTTTCATGGTTGAGTTTATATACCAGAGTTTATATATGTCAATTAGAGCTTTGCCCAGTGGTTTACATAGTGTGGCAACCAAGTACTTGCTCTTGAAAATACAGGCAAACGTGCAAGTTGGAGTTTAGGGATCTGGGTCACATTTTGTTTTAAGGTCAAACTAATTTGCTGCTTTTCAATAGTCAGTAAGACAGGATTAGGGAAGTGCAATATTTTTTGTAAGTACTAAGAAACAGTCAATATGTTATTAATAGACATGTTAATGAGCAACATGTTAATAATGATAAATTATCCCTATATTAAAGTTTACTGTGTCCTCTATTTAGATTTTCTACTTAAATTAAAAATGTAAAATTAGTTTTCTTTCACATGGTTGTTGGCATTAATAAATCTGTGTGCAAACCCTGCAGTTCTCTTGATTTGTGCTTATTTGAAAATGAAATAATTGTGATGAAATGTAAAAACCTTTAAAATGACAATAAACTGGCAAAAAAAAAAAGATTTTAAAATCAGTTTAAAAAGATGAATAAAAAAATGTGCATCAGCTGTGTTTTCTGCATTTTTCTGTTTTTATTCGATTTATGAATGCGCTGTAAATTTAATTGTTAAATATTCCATAGAAATTGTACAATACTATATTTTGTTTCAGCACAATTTAAGTAGTTTTATTGTAAATAAAAATGACAGTCAACGTTGCATCTATTGGCCTTTCCATATTTTCTCACTGCTATGTCCCCTACTAACGTTTTCTACTTATAATTATGATTTGTTGGTGGTGTTCATGTGTATTCAACTGGTAACGCTTTAATTAATAGTTAGTTAGGCAGTTGTTAAGTTTGTGTATTGGGTAGGATTAGGGATGTAGAATAAGGTCATGTAGAATAAAGCATTAATACGTGCTTAATTGGCACTAATAAATGGCTAATATTCTAGTAATCTGGATGCTAATAAGAAACTAATAGGTGTAATTGTAAAATAGAGTGTTACCATTCAATTGATTAATACAATCTTTCTGACAAGACTTGAATGCACCAGAGTTCCTAAACAAGTCCTAATCAAGAAACACCTGACGAATTTGGTAACCAGGTGACCACTCTCAACTCACCACAACCTACTTCTTCCAGTAGCCAAACACCTATGAGCTTCCCACGTGTAATTACGACTTGGTGGTGAAGTTCAAGAAAAATCTCACCAATTTAGTAGCCAGGTGACCACCCGCACCTCACCGCAGCCTGAAACCTAAGCTAACTAATTCCTCTAGTAACCAAACACTTCTCGAGTAACTGTTTCCTCCAGTAGCCAGAGTCTGTGAGAGCGCTCTGTCCAGCGGGGTTATTTATGTGGCTGGAACCCAGCAAATAAATACAGCACATCAATCGGACCGCTCGACCTCACACGCAGAATACAGAAGCATGGCTGTTTTACTCAACATTTCTATAAAAGTACATTCTAACGGCGTTTAATATGAACATTAATCATGTGGGTGTGAAAGCCTGCAGATCGTGCCGCCATGTCATTGAACCTGTCCGAGTCTGGCACTAGGATAGGAGAAGAGGTGAGGAACACAACGGCACTGCCTCAATGGGCCGCCTGTTTCTTCCCACCATGCCGAAGGGCGTAGCGCCGTAATCTGGCCGTCTGATCTGACCGACGCTCAGCGGTAGCCTCTTCACGCTCCGTGCCAGTCGCCCCAGCAGCCTTTGAACTTGGCGGCCAAGAAAGCACCGTGGGCCCCTCGCTCCCCCTCCCCCGCCCTGTCTTCACGACTGATCAGCAAAATAATGATGATAAAGAAGCATGAAAAGAGACAGCCTTGAAGATTTTCAGCGTGCCGTTAATAAGCTCGCGGAGCATGCTGAGGCGATGAGGTCAGGCTGTATTAGCGCTTATTGCTGGGTTGAGTGACACATGGGATTATCGGCTGCACTGAGAAGTGAAACAGCTTTCATCAGCGTGGCGCTGGAGCGTGTGCGTTTGATGTCTCAAGAGTGAAGGAATTATGAGTGTATTATACGTGAGAGCCAAGGCGGAGAGACAGTAGCACGGGGGCATTTTATATGGCCTCATTCTTGAAGGAACAAGTGCACCTCAAGATCAAGAACAAGAGAAAAGGAGGTTCTTGAGACCCCTATAACTACATGCTCGTATCTGCTTTCTCTTAACATTTGCACACACCCAGCTGAAACCTTTCCTCTTTAACATGGCTGCTACTTGTTTCTTGTGTGCTGCAGGTCATTTCTTGGGGAATCACAGCGTACTGGACATCCTGCGCCAGGAGGGCTATGAGGTGGAGCACACACCAGCGCAAGAGTCCATCACACAGTGAGTACACACACATTTATACACACTCCACACCAGAGAATTGAGCAGTTGGCTGCCATTGAGTTTATGAGCATGTTGGCCACATCACACAGGAAACTGAACTGGAATTTGAATTGGAATTGGAATGTAAAGTAAAATCTACTGAATTACAACGCCAAGAAATTCAATATACAGTAGTCAACATTCGAAGTGGATCAAAACCTTTCATCAAAGTTGTCCTAAGACAAGAA
>JAUCMS010000145.1:7867848-7881649 GCA_032357445.1 Enteromius radiatus | reverse complement strand
GGTATCGACAGATATACAAAGGCCAGGTATCGATATCGGTATCGGGACTGAAAAAGTCGGATCGGTGCATCCCTACTAAAGATAATAGGTTAAAATTGCGCTGCAGGCTATAATTTTAGCTGAATAACCGATGGCCAAAAATACAATTAAATGTGTCATTTAAATGAACAGATTCTATTTTATTTAAATTTCTGTCTACATTTAAATCCTATGCTAAATAAACATTACGGCACATATGTTTTGTGCTGTAGGACATATTTGTTCCGATTTAAGCTTTGTTTGAATTAAATGTTTGCCATGTTCAATAAAAAAGGGAAATTAAATAGAAACGGGGATGGGGATTAGGCTAATATTTTTTTTAAACAAGTAATTTGATTTTCACGGTAAATTAGTGCACAAAATAGCCTATAAAATGTCCATAGTCTTTTTATTAGGTACTATTTTAACCCATTCTAAAGTGGGTTATTTTAGTGACTAGCAATCACATATGGGATATCATCATTTGAAATACAAGTTGCAGAGGTTTAAACAAAATGTGTTAAAATAAAAAAATAATTAAATAGCTACAAGATCGGTTTGAATTAAATCTCTCTCAATTTAGCCTACATGGCGTGACGCGCTATGGAATAAATCTTTTTTCCGAGGAAGAAATGTTTTAATAGGCACAGAGAACGAGAGCGAATTAAGAAAGGGTGAGCATGTCGTGGTTCACAGGTTTTCTCGACGTTTCACCGATTCATTATTCGTGAACAAGTGGCACTTCACGCGCTCTCTTTGATACCGACTGCAGCTCGAGAGAGTGCACTCAAAAACAGACGCTAACAAATTTATTCAAAATAAATAAATTCATAAATTAATAATTTGACATATCGAGAGAGAGAGCACAGGGGAAAGTAGTGGTAAGCTTCACTGACACGCACGCGGGATCCCAAGCTTTGATGCTCCAGAGATGGCAATCACCACATAATGATGTCTAAAAATTACATACACATGAAAGCTTGTCTACTGAGGCAGAGAGACGGTAAAAAAAGGAGAAACAAATATGATTCTATCCAAAGACGCTTTCCTCGTAATGTATACTAATTCTAATAAACACATGTGATTCTTTTTATTGAATAGAAGAAATAATTTCAACCCAAAATGATTCGGAGTAAAACTGTTCACACACGGAATAATGGCAGTGTTCAAAAAACAGAGGTTAGTTGTTTTGTGAAAAGAAAACCTATCTTCAGTCGACCGATCAAATAAAAAACATGTTCCGAATTGTACTGGAATTTTATGTTTAGGAGAATTATGTCACACTGTGCCTTTATTTCATCATCTGTAAACCGGGTGTCATCGTGTGTAATTGTTTATATCATAGTAATTTTCCAAATATTCAACAGATCCTTAAGCTAATAAATTCCCACTTTGGTTCTTAAACCATAAAACAACTATTTTTCAAGGTGTGTGGAGGAGAGGAATGGATTGGGGTGGATTTGGAAGTGAGCAGACAGAGAGTGAAAGAAAAAAAAGGGATGTGTGTTTGACCATCAGCGTTTACTCCTTAGTCAGACATCAAGGCATACAAACACACACCTTTGCCTTCATCTCCCCAAGGAGTTTGCTAGAGGTCATAGGGAAGGTGGAGGTCAAATGGGCCTGGATTAAATATGATCAAACAGTGCTATGGGGGTGAGTGTGTGTTTGTGAGGCTATTGTCTGCTAACTGATGCTAAATGCTCACTATGCAAACAGACACAGGCACATACAGATATTCACACATAGGCTATACATATGCAAATTTAAGTTTAAGTGATGAGAAACAGGCAGATAAGTGATCAAATATTGTCTCGTCAGTCAGTGTCCAAACACCTGACTGAAATGTCACTGAAAGTGTTGCAGGGTGCGGCCCACCAGCCGGCCAACGCCATGGAAACAGCATTTAGCTTTATTTGTAGATGCAGAAATACACAGTGAATGGCATCTGTCTTTAACTGAGACACTGTAGACAAACAAGGCAATAGGCCTCAGACACACTCTGATGGAGAAGCTGGAGACTAACTTGGAATGGGTTTAATTTGAACTCAATGGCTCCATTAACTTAAGATCTTTATCACCTCCCCCAGGTGTATCCAGGTAACCCCAAGGCCAACATGCTCTTAAACCCGAGACAGTCAAGGTAACAGGTAATTGCAGTGCTGCCTCATAAAAACATCCTGTTTGCCCAAGATTGACTAGGCTCCATTTAAAACTAGAGGGCAGATGAGGAACTGCAGCTTGATTCATTTTCTCCTTACCTCAAGATGTTTCCTCTTATTTTCACATTATTTTCTGTTCTTTCATCCCATTTCGAATTCTTTAGGTAAACATGTATATGTCTCTCTCTTTAAATGTTTGATTGTAGCTACATGATAAGAGCAGCCATAATAACTAAGATCTTAATGTGGTCAAAGGCCACCAGCCAGGTATAAACTGGGCAAACATCCCTGACAAACGTAGACACACACACACACACACAGCGTTGTCACAGTATTGTTACACATATAAAGTGTTGAGAAAACACAGGCGCTTCCTGAAATAAACCTTCATAACCAGACACCCACACAGCAGCTACCTGACAATAGCACATTAACACTGTTGGCACACATACATATATGACACACAATGACAACAGGTCCCTGTTTACTGCTAGCTTTGCTCACAGTCTATTTTCTCACCTTCAACAATCACTTGTTTATTTCCATCTGTAAACAAGCAACCTCACAAGCAAAATAGGAGCCATTGACACCGATAGCATAATACTCTATTTCTGTGTGCGTGTGTGCAATGCTTTTCGCCTCCCACACACTCTCCATCTCTCTCTCTCCGTTTCCCTCTCCCTTGCTCTTCTGGTGTGATTTTGCTCCTCTGCTCTTGGCATTATAAATTCATTGTGCACAGCTTGTGCTTGTAAGCTTGATTGAAGTGACGGGCTCTGATTCCTCCGGCTTGCTGGCTGGAGGGTGCTATAGCAAATGGCCCGATGGCACTGTTTGGATAACACTGACCTCTCTCCCGCTGCCGCCGCGCACGCCTAAGTGAGCGGTTTTATAGGACTCTGGCGCTCGTAAGTGGAAGGGCAAAAAAGAAAAAAAGGAGGCAAATTGATCAATTCAGAACTGGAGAGAGGAAAAAGATCTGGGCGATGGTTGCGGAGCACATTGTAATTTCCACCTGCCCCCTTTTCCTGTGAACAAAAGTGACAGCTATCAAACTCGATTGCTGAGAAGAACACAAGAGCCAAGCGCCTGATCTGCATTCTAGAGGCGCCGTTTCCAGGGCGACCTACTGTATGTGGCGGGAAAAACACTCGCGCCACTCCTTAGAAATGGATATTCAGGTCTTTTGTGCCATGTCATAATTGTATTTACCAAACCAATCGTGGTCGCACGACCACTCACGCAGCGTGCCACATATGGGCAGCCGAGTGCCAATGGGTTTAAATTTAGCGACAAGTGTTGATCAAAGACAATGAGATTAATTGAGGGGCGAGGTTTGCATAAAGAGATGCGTGGGTGGTTGATGAGTAGATTCCCCGCTGAGGGTCTTCGACAGATTTTCACTTTGTCCCGCGGCTTTAGCGAGGCCTCGAATTCATCTCTTCCAAACGTTTATATACCGGCTAACTAGTATTTCTTGTTAGTTCAGCTTAAGGAGTGAACGTGAAAACAGCCTGCCATGCTCTCAGAGGCTTTTCGCCTAAGTGCAGTTTTTATGACATAAATCGAGATACGCAGATTCTTTCTATCGCGCGCTCACACGCGCTTTCTCGTAATTGTCTTTTTAAAATAACCATTTTTGCTGTTATGCAACAAAAAGTCAGTTAAAAGTTATGGGTATCGCAATTATGGCTTGTCCCTAGAAGCGGGTGGTCGTAAAATATCATTGCAGTTCTCACATGACAGGTGCTTTTAGCACAGCGCCATTAAACCTGTTAACTGGGAGGAGCCTGACGTCTCCTGAGAATTCTCCAGGAGCAGACTTTCAAACTAGAACGTTGTTGTGTTTTAATTAAAACGACGGATCCCTCCCCATTGATCGAGAGGTAGGGAGGTAAAGGAAAGGGAATTCAAGTAGGTTTAGCGATTTGACAATGTGCTGGAGTCAGCTGAATTTTTCAGCAACTCCTTCACGCACACGCGCGCGCACACAGACACACACACACACACACACACACACACACACACACAGATGCATTAGAAAAGATGGATGAATGGATGAGTGCATATCATAGATTTAGAAATTATATCATTATCATTTAGGCTAGTGGATTAGCATGTTTCGATGATAGATGGAGAAAATAGGCTATTTGCTTTTAAATTTAAAGACTGAATTTGATTAATGACGCTAAATAGCCTAGACTATAAAAATATAAAGGGTTCATTTAGTAGGCTAAATCGATATTTATCTATCCCTTAAATGAAATAATTTTTGTAGAACCATAAACATAGGCTATAGTCTACCGTTCGTTATAACTGTCTTATAAAATATAAGTGGATCACATATTTATAGGTCACGTGGCCTTATTTTCTTATTTCTGGTCTAAAACTTCTTGAGGTGTGTCCCGGGGTTTGTATTGTAGGCCTATTCGATAGTCACTAGGAGGCGCTGTTAAACACGGTTTTTGAACACTCATTCTTCACCACCCAAACTGAAATCATCTACAGGACAGGCGATTTATCCACCGCGATTACAGAACAACCAAGATGGATGAAATGCTTTACAGTGGCTTAAATATAATATTACAAATTAGACATCCAACGTACTTTAAATCTGAAAAATGATTTACAGAGAGACATTTAATTGTGCTTATAATACACAACGGCCTACAAGTGACTGATCTACAAGCTTCACCACAATCTGCTGAAATGCCAAGTGCTGAAATTACTTATTTAAACCGTTTCAGTGTTCACTGAAGCTGCTTTTTGCAGTCCATCTCAGATCTGAAAACCCACTTTAAGCTGTAGCCAAATTTTGTATTATTATTTTTTAGAAAAAATTGGTACGTTTTATTAAATGATAAAAAACTAAAATAATAATAACAATTTGAAATGCACCATTTTTGTCTTCGTTTCTTTAAAACGCGTAAATATCAAAGCCTATAGCTACAATAATCTAATCTATCGAATAACAAAACTAGTGCAGTCAAACGATAGCAGGTGAATTGAGTTTAAAATTAAAACCAAAGTCAAATAATTACACAGGGAGGCTCAGAAGAGATCGAAGTGGGTGAAGAAATATCTAGATTTTCAAGACTTTTCACGCGGTTCCCTATAGAAATGTCCGAACACCAGTGAAGGACATTGTCCTCCTGGTCACCTCTTACCGTCGATATTTCAATGGAATGCAAATCTAGGGGTCTGCAGGGCTTGCTTTGGGTGATCCATTGATTTGGGATGAATACAGTGACTACTTTCAACTCCTTCACAGTTATTAGGCCTAATAGAAAAACATAAAATAAAGGGAAGAAAAAGAAGAAGGGATCCGCACAAATGGTGCGAATTGCTCGCCTCCTCCAAGCCCTCTCCAACAGTTTGGCCAGCAATTTGCATTCCTTTGTACGACAACTTGTAATCCTCCCCTCAGCATGCCAAGAAACACACAACAGATTTATTGTCCCAGTCAACAAATCGTTTAGGTCATCCCAAACCTATTACAGCCTAATGCAGCGAGAGAGAGAGAGAGAGAGCCTCCAGACCCAGATCTCCCCTCGGTCTCATCACACGAACCAGTGGTTTCCAAACACCGATGAGGAGCCCAGAGCTCGGCCGCTTTGTTGAGACCCCAATCTATTCATGCCAAATACACTTGTGAGGACTAAACCACTTCTCGAGGTGGGCTGGAAGGGCAAATGAACACGGCGGATTCTCAGGCCTGGCTTCCCTTCTATTGCTGTGGAGAAAAAATTCAATGTCATTTTACTAGCCTACTTTTAAAATGGTTGATATTCAGTAGCCTACATATTGATATCCTAAATGAACAGATAGATAATCATAACACTGAACAGGCCAAATAGAATATAAATGCCATTATTGTTCAGCCAGAATGTCTGTTTGACCCGAGTCTGTTCAGGACGGTAAGAGCACGTCCTCAAGAAACGGCGCTGAGACGTGTGTTAGTTTTGCGTGCAAGGCTGTTAGTGCAGAGAGAGAAAGAGAAAAGAGGAGACTAGAGCCCATCTGCTCGCCTTTGTGTCGCACAATCCAAGACTCCAATGAGGGGTCATCTGAAGAAGAGAGGGATCGCCCGCGGAGAGAACCACAGAAAAACCAAACACGTCTTTGATTCCATTCGTTTTGTTTGGAAACACACATTGATTTAATTCTCGCTTTTTCCCTGTTCCTTTTTCCAGGTAAAAAAGGGCACTACTCGGTTCCTTCTACAAAGACAAATAGACTGCTTAATAAAGGCTCACAAAAACACAAAGCCGCCGAGTACAAAGGTCACAGTAAACAGTCTAAACAGCCATCGGTTATGTCAGGACAAATATGAAATACAATTATTTAAATAATAGTCCTATAGTCCTAAATGATAATATCAACATTTTAATTCCCTGATTATTTCCTATAGTTAAATCCCACTTTGATCCCAGTAAGGTTAGCCTACGTCTTATTTTGGCAAGGAAGCAGCAATTATGTGGTGATTACAGCAATATTACAGTAATGAAGCGTTAGGCTTGTAAAATAAATTGCGGGGATTAGATTCCATCCAAACGCTGTCTCGTTGCCAAGATTCGGTCCACTGGTCTTCTGCTGTTTAACAGGAAGGCGTGATTTAGTTAGGCCTGCTGTATTATTATTTGGATATTTTTGAATAACAACAACACATAGGCTATAACTTCGCTGCTTGTGAAATAAGACACACTGTACACGGCGGCTAGTGCAGGCCTGTGCAGCAGCCAAAAACAGATTTGTGTAATGCCGATTCACTCTGATTTTAATTGTGCGTTTCCTTCCTAACACTGAAATGTCATCTTCTCCAGTGATTCCATTACATGACATCATTCAGGGAGCATGAAACGGATGAAACGTCGGCGGCATCTTCAGCTCAATTCGGTGTGTTAGTCGGCTTGGAACCAAAGTTAAAACATATGTTCGTTTGTGGGTTTTCTTCCTCATAGTCGCTTATGGATCTCTCTCGCGCGCGTTTTTGTGCAGATTGTGAGCACCAAATTGAAGGTTGTCTGTGATTTATATTAAATGAACTTATAGAGGGGGAAAATATATATATATATATATATTAATTTATATATATATATATAGAGAGAGAGAGAGAGAGAGAGAGAGAGAGAGAGAATTGAAATTATAATATAATTAAATTACAACTTATTGATTATGGTAGTTTTGTATATAGCCTATTTATAATTGCGCATTAAACGTTTTATAGTAAATAATTATTAGGATTAATAATTTAATTTAGCCTATTATTATTATTGGTCAAAGAAGCTAGCAACACTATTCAGTACCGAAATATAGCATAGTTTATGGAAATTAAATTGTCTTCACAACCCATCCAAAATCTGCCAGTGCTGCCTTCTGTTATTAATTTATCTGTCAAATTTAATTTTCCATCTTTATGCGTCAACTCTAATAAACCGTGGGTTTTCAGGAGCGTGTTTGTAAGTTGTGCTTGGCAAAGGACTGTGGAGCCTTTCAGGATTTGACTTTCTAGAGTTTCAAAGGCTTTATTTATTCATTTATTTTATTCATAATTATTGTTTTCTTCCCCGGACAGTCTGTAAAATATTGATACAAGCTGAGAACTATTACATTTATGTCCAAACGGACAATTCACAGCTGCTTTATTGAAAATAAATCAGGTTTGGACACACACGGAAAACACCGACTCTTTGAAGAAAGCTGTTCTGGATGTGTTTTGAGTTAGGCATAACGTTTCACGCGTGTCAGAACCTGAAGGAAATACTGAAAACGAAATAAAATCATATTTTCAGCAGTCACGATTATATTCCAATATTAGCCAGACAAATATTAAAATCGCACACTTTCAGACGCCTTTAAAAATGTCGTAGAATAAGAACGACTGGCTTGGGTTGACTTGTATTGGTACATTGGGCATACGTCTCCGTTCACAGAAGATGGAGAATGTGAGCTGTGCTGCTGCTCTGAGCTCGAAAATAAACCTGCAACGGGCAGAATAGACAGGCAGGCTATCGGTTTGTATCTTCTTAAGACTTCTTCCACTCATCCTGATACATATGCTCAATAAGCAAGCTACCGCCTCGAGTTAACCTAATATATGATTTGATTATTAAAAATTGTTGACTAGGCTAATCTTCGTTCTCCTTTGTTCAGTGTGCAAATTATTCAATGACTTTCACGTGGCTAAATTTCAAGATGCTTCTATTGATTTTCAGTCGCTTAAAAATATGCGTTGAGAAAACACTGAAACAAAGATTTTTGTATTATATGTGTTATGGGTTGGGTAAATCTATAATAAAGGGATAATGACAGTATATAGCCTACTTAAGCCATTCCATACTATTATCATTGACAGCTCGCGCACTCTATGTATTGTTGCTAGGCTATCCTTCTGTTCACTGGCCTCTATTTAGCGCACTAATAACTTCTAATCTTATTTTGTGGTTGTTAAAACGTTGTTTACAAAGGTTGTTAAAACGTATATGTGCTTACAGATAAAAAATAATGCATTATAAGACCCCCCTCAACCTTGTTTTGACCTCGTTTGTATGGGTTCAAGCCTTAATTAGGGAGGTCACACCCCCTAGTTCCTCTATAATTTGCACCTTGATTTTGCTCAATAAAGAGCCTTGCAAATGTGCATATGAGAGCAAATCTGGCAACCCTATTAAATTAAAGCCTTTTTTCTTGCTAACTACTACTAGCTTATACAGTGATGGTTTTTGTCACTGTAAGCTGTAGCTGCCATTATTAGTCAAGCCCCCATTCTCGGATGTCTCAGTGAGTCCATAGACAGGCAGCAGGCCGTGGTTTGGAGATGGAGGAGGTGGTGAGGAGATAAGCAGGTGTTTGTTCTTTGCAGTGTTAGTGTGTCTCAGCAGTGAGACCCCCCCAAACTCACCCCTTCCTCAATGATCACAGCCCACATTCTGCAGCCACCTCCACTTGGCTGTTCCCCCCTAGCTTTGATCAAAGCCCTCCCACACGCACACAGCTGCCCGTGTGTGAGCTTCTGCCTCACTCCCCCAAAGCCCTTTAGATCACCCCCAGAGAGTCCTCTGGGTGGGATAGCTGTGTTTGTGCAGTAGGGTGCAATGGATTGAAAAAGAGAGAGAAAGATTGCCAAAGAGCTTGTGTGTGCAAGAGTGTGTTAGTGCTGGTAGCAACAACAGACTGAAAAGCAAAGGAGTCCTTGTAAAAGAGAGAGGGAGAGAGAGCCTGAGAGAGCGTTTACTGTTGTTTTGTGTACATGATTAAGCACACAGACTTTCAGATGTTTAGGCAGACCTTTTTAACACACAAACAGACAAGACCACAAATGAAAGCCTACAAACTTGCTGTCAAACATATGTGAAATGTACAGACATATGGCAACACCTGCGCACGCTTATTGTTCCCCGGCCAAAACTGGAACGGCACTCTGATATTTCACTCGAACTGACACAATAATTGCGTGTTCACAGATAAACAGAATTAAGCACGTTTAAGAGGCCAGCAACATAAAATGTGAACTCCAAAATAGGTTAAATCTTAACATTCAGCATTATACATTAAAATATACAGTGTGTTCAAAGATCAGTATTTAATTTCTTAATTTAATAAATGTTGATATTAAAAAAAAGCATTTAAAACTATCCAGTTAAATATTAAAACATTTAATCATAAATAATATCTCTTTAAAAACATGGCAAAAGCATTTAACAAATTAAGCCAGACAGCTGCTCTTCTCTTTTCGCCTTGAACTCTTTCCCTCCTCAGCCTGTAGAACCTAATTAAATGCCAATTATATCATGAAATACTTCCCATATAGCCTTCATAGCCATAAGACACCACACAAGGGCTGCATGTGCTCCTCATTTTCCTTCAGATAATAAAACTCTGCAGGGAATCTGCATAAGGCTGATGAGTTTCAAAAGAAGATCAAATCTGATGTTCAAAATCATTCCTCAATCACTAAAATCCCTAAAAAGTTTGCAAGTTTTAACATCATACATTATTCACACAGCCATCTTCAATATAGTAACACAAAATACAGCGCACACCTCTCATGAGGCTGTCATGAAAACATCAACTGGCTATTTTCTTTACATCTCAAGGTTGTTGTCACAGCTCACTTATGGTTGAGATCAAAGCAGGGCATCTAGAAAACTGCCCAAGGGCAGACAAAGCTGAAAGAAATCATCAGAGAGACAGACGTGAGTGGTATGACACACGGACAGTCATGTCTGCACCATCTCTAACATGCAATGTGCCTTATGCTAATGAGATTCCTCACACAGGCCTGATTTCCACAAACACCATGTGTTTTGCCACAACAGTGGTCGCGTGGGATATAAGCATTTCACATGAACACAAACTGCTGTGTTGGTTTTTAGGCATCGTCTTTGTGCTTCTCAGAAGCGATCAGATGTTTTTAATGCAACAAAATGAAATAGTCTTCAGCTGTTTACAAGCAGAGCATCACAAATCCTGTGCATTACTCTATACTCTTTCTTTAACTGTAAAACAGAATGTGGAGCAATTACAGGGTCTTAAATTCAGTGTAAACGTTTCTGCAAAACTAAAATAAGCTATGTTAATTCTTGCACTTACAAATTTATTGTATCTATAAATCTGACAGATAGTTTACCTAACCATATTTCTATTCTTAGGCTTTAGTAAATACAATAAAATGTGCAAAGCATGCTATTTTAATTGTCTGCCAAGCATTTACATGTAAATAATAACACAAAGAACAGTAAAAATGCGAGCCGTTTCCACAAAGATGGAAAGCGTATTCATCCATAATGCATGATGTGACGTTAGCTGGTTGCTCATTCCTTCCAAATGTTTCATCTGGTTCTCCTGACTCTCTTCAAATGCTGATACCAGACAGAGAGACAGAAACTCATGAAACTCTAATCCCCTGCCTGTTTATGTAAGCTCCTGCCAGTGCTGTTAAACAGCCTCTTATTTTTGGTTCAACCTGTGGAGAGGCCAAAAACCCAAACTATTCAGCTGGTCTGAGAAAGTGTGTGTATTTGTGTGGCCATGTGTTTATATGAGAGGGATGGAAGAGGAAAAGAAGCTAACAAACACTAAGACATTTTATTCTGCATTTTGTTCTTTTGCCATATGCTACAACCTCGAAATGTTCCTCACTTTTATAACGTCCGAAGATACTATAAAACCATAAGAATTGTATTTATTTTGCTAGTTAACACACACAATAGCAGCTGCATATTCGTTTGTGGTCATTATCCGCATCACAATGTATGAGATCGAGTTTGATACAGCATAAACACAATTGCTGTGTGTTTGGCTGACATGCTCGCAGACCGTTTCCACCTCAATCAAATGAATAGCCTACCGTTAACGCGACCAAACATTGTTTTCTTGTTTTCATCCAATGTAAATGCGTATAAATAGTACGCCAAATTAAAAATGAAAACTTGTGGTATTCATATGCAAGAATGTACTGTGGCGTATGACACGCATGTATTTGGCTTACGCAGTTTTCACGTGCATATTATACGAAATTTGTTGGCAAGCATATAAACACACCAAAATCAATTTTTGCCAGTCAATACCACAAGTTTTCTATTTTATTTGGCGTACTATTTCTACGCACTTTTATAAGATCGGGTAGGAGCCAGCATACTTACCTTAACCATCCACACTTTCTTTGATGTAGGAAAACTAGATTGATTTAAATGTATCGATTCATCTGTCACATTTCTCCTATTACTGTAGCATTGTAAATTCTGATTTATTAGAGAATCTGTTCATTTGGATGGTTCTTGTAAATGTAACAGATTTACAAAAATTATTCACCAATTGGAGGGCCTGCAAATCGTACAAATAAGGTTTGTTTGTCGGTTTATTTAGGATACGTTTACTTGGTCAAGTGGATACAGTACATTTGAGATTATTCATTCATTTTGATTGTGACAGTCAAAAAATATGCTAAACCGATTAGGGAATATATAATATTAAGCCTATAAATTATTGAATATATATAGGCCTATATTTTATAAGTCGTATTAAATAACTCCAGTTTCCTAACTGTTTTTTGTTTGTATATATCTGATAGATATATTTTCGTGCATCATGCCATACATGAGTCATACTTGTGTTTTGGTCACATTTTCCAAACAGTACAATTTACTCTCATGAAGTTCAACATACGTGTGACATACATTAATGACATTGCAATTCAAGGCCATGGCCACCATGAGGCTGCATCTGTAGGGTACCTACTTGGAAGATTTTCTGGTTCAGCTGACATGCTTTTGTGGAGAAGGCTACTTACAGGTATGATGATCCTCTAATAAGGTTTTTCTCAGCTCACTGCGAGAAATGAATGAAGGAGTTAGTGAGAAACAGCAGTTGAACCCTCAGGCAAGTCATCTGTAAAATTTAAAACTTATCTCTGCCAGCCTCTTTGGAGCCAAATTCCGGTGTGTCCCAGAGTTCCAGTGGTGCTGCTCGTCTGTGCATGATAGCCCTGTCAGTCCCTTTGACACCGCATTCTGAACCTACCACTAAGTGTAAATAAAACAGTTATATGTTATATTAAATATTACATTTTAAATGTAGTTCACCAACTATAATAGGTTTAATTTTCTATTAATGATGTATATTACGTAGAACTCACCTTGATGCTGCCTCTACAGCAGGGGTGGGGAACATGGGTCCTGGAGAGCAGCAGCCCTGGAGAGTTTAGCTCCTACCCTAATTAAAACTCACCTGTCTGTAGCTTCCGAGTAACATTCAGACCTTGATTAGCTGGTTCAGGTGTGTTTTATTAGGGTTGAAGCAAAACTCTGCAGGGCTGTGAGTGACTCTCCAGGACCAACGTTCCCCGCTCCTTCCCTACAGTGATACTGCATAACACCATTCGAAATTATACTGTTTTACTTTGCCCTGTCCGGTGATGCAAGAGCAACCAGCCGTCTCAATTGTCCCGTTAGATGTAGTAAGGACCCAAGCCGAATGAACATTTGCACCACTTTGACTTTGATTCAGTCTGCTTTTAAAAATATGAATTCACTTTCAGTTTTATGTACCAGCATTCGGCCGACCTTCCCGCTGTGCAGTGCCTCGGTGCTTTTATAATTCCGCATCGAAGATCCGTCTACTCCGAGGGACAAAACGAAACAATTAAAAACGTCCTCATAAGTTATAGCAGGCCATTTCTTCATTTCATCCTCCCAATGTGTTATTCACCGCGGGTGTGGTAAATATTTACTGTTACGGTGTTTAATAGTAGTCTGTGAGTGCTCCCACGACATCGCTCTATACATCATAAGGAAATACGTCATCGCTTTTACTTCTGCGTTGCAAAATAAGATGAATAGTCTTTGATACAGCTACAGAGATACACATCGCGTATGAATGATTTGAATTTGGATCTGTCCCTTACACGAAGTGTCACATGAATACCGAAGGTTTTAATAAAAATAAAATACTTTTATTTAAAGGTGCCCTAGAATGAAAAACTGAATTTACCTTGTCATGTTTGAATAATAAGAGTTGAACCCTACATAACAACAGTTATTAGTTGTACATAACACATAACATACTGTGAGTCTCAAACACCATTGTTTTCTACTTCTTATATAAATCAAGTATTTGCAAAA
>JAUCMS010000145.1:7831916-7867748 GCA_032357445.1 Enteromius radiatus | reverse complement strand
CTAAGCTACATACCTTCTATGTACATATCAGACAACAACTTATAATATTCTCTCAATGCATTCTAGGGCACCTTTAATGTTTGTGCATGACAGCATATTAATAAATGTTTGTGGCCCATGGTAAACCAAATAAATATTAGGCTACATAATATTTAAATGATCTCTCTATCTATTTAAAGATACTAAGATTAGATATTTATACAGAGAATAATAACATAAAATATAACTTAATTTAATGCCGTTCCTGCTGAAAATGTGATGGTGCTATTAGTGGGATGTTAAATCCTATTGGAAAAGTGCCCAAAACACACTATATATTTCATTATTCTTTTTTTAATGGTTTATATAGTTTTACTGGAAAAAGGTATTGGTTGCAATGCTTTGTTCCATCATTGCCCCACCCAGCTCTGGCTGAAAGGGTACAGGGTTATTACTGACAGGAGGCCAGCAAGCAGTGCCAGCTTACAGCCACATTTGGGCCAGACCGTTTGCTCTGTGGAAAGGACTACAATGTTCATGATATTTGAATAACTAAAAAGCAGACAGTCACTTTCTATGGTGAGCAGTTCAACATTACTTTTCTTATATCACAAATGCAATAAAGTCCTACTGCAGTCAATAGCTTGCAATGTCTACAAATAACAATTTTTGTCATTTGCATGCAATTGTGGCAGTATTTTTTTACATAAGTGTTATGAATAGATTATTAACAGGCTGTGTAACACTTAAGGGCCAAAGGGCCAAATACAGAAAATGCCATAGTTGTACAACTGGTGCTTCTAGAAAAGATCATGAATTTGTTAAAATACAAAAGGGTGCTTATTGGTCACATATAACCTCACAAGTAGACAAACATGTAAACATGACCATGATTTTGCCAAGTAAGACCTAAATCAGCATATTTTATTCATCCTGTCTAAAAACACAGACTAAACCCCAACCTAATAAACCCTAAAATCAGAGAGAAATGACAGCTGGTAAACACATAGCACAGATGTAAAGATAAACATTTAGATGGAAACCCGGTGACGTGTCAGTATACTAGATCTATGCATTTGTTCTTAAAGTGACAGCATAATTTAGCAAAACTAGCTACCTGCAGTTTGTTATAATTTTAATCAAACGTCAAAATACCAAAGAGAACATCGTAAATTATATTTGACTTATCTTTGTTCTTTTGCATTACTCCTATTTATTTGATACTTTTATCTTACATATGTGATATATTGTTATATTGATATATGTTGTTGTTTCCTATATTGTGAAATAATCTGGTCATACTGCCCACCCAGCTAGTTTTAAGATCAAACCCATAAGAAATAAAGTGACAGAAGTTTGGAATAAGTAATCTAGGAACGCTCATGTACTTCTTTCAGAGAGGACCTGAAAGCATGATCCTTGGACTTTGTGGAGAACAAATCCGAATGAAAACCAGGATCAGCTGTAAAGATTTTGTATGGAGCTGGTGAGTACATTTTTGCAAGGCCATGTCTCTGTTAGTAAGTAGATAGTGTTAAACAAATTAATAATCGTGTGTGTGTGTGTGTGTGTGTGTGCTTTCCAGAAGTCCAGAAGTTTTGGGAATGAAAATCTTCTACAATGATCTTCAGTGGAAGTGAGTATTCATGTCTAACATCTCATCTAAATACTGTGCAAACAGAAATCTTCCTGGATTATTATAATTAATGGCAAAATGAATGTTTTGAAATGCAAACTGATATTTTCTACAGTAAAAAATAGAAATAACTTACTTAAAATAAATTTTTAGCCTCTGAAAATACTAACTTACCATAACTGATAATATTTAGCAATTTTTAGTTATTCAATTCCTTCCGGGGGCTCTGAAGAAATGCTTATGAAGAATTCAATGATAATGTTGAATATAGGTAAAATATAGGAAAAATCTGTAAAGTAAGGGTTTTATACTGTAAAAAAACACCTGTAAAAAAAACTAAAATTAAAGTAAAATATCGTAATTGAAACAAGAAAAATGTCTGTAAAATGATTGCTTTTGTGCTTTATTTTAATTATGATATTTTATTGTAATTTTAGGGGTTTTGATTGGCAGCCATAGCTGCCAGTCATTTTACCTTTTTTTCACAGTGGATGGTTAACCCAAAAATCTGCCTTATATTGTTTTCTTATAGTCTCTTTCCTCTGTTTAAGGATATTTTGAATAATGTTGGCAACCAAACATTTGCTGTTAGTCACTGACTTCCACTAAAATCATTTTAAACTTCATAATTCAAATAATGATTAGCTTGTAGCTTTAACAAGCTACACTTTTTTAGCTTCTCCATCACTGGTTATGACCACAGACACTTTTGGTTTCTTCCGCTTCCATTATGTCAATGTCTCCTGATAAAATGGTGAGACATTACAGATAACAAACCAAAGCAGTAGAGTACAACCGCTGAACTTTTTACACTTCTTTATGAGGGCTGTTTAGGCTGGCTGAATTTTACGCAATGATGTGATTTCAAGGTATTCAAAAGCTATCATACAGTCAGCAATCAACAAGCTTCATGGCTGATAGGAGACCAGAAGCCTGCATTTGGATTGGATCACATGACATCTGCAGCCTCGGAGTCCTGTAAATCGAGCAGACAGCATCGGGACAATCAGTTCACTGCAAATATAGTAAAATAGTGAAAAATGTGAGATATACTGCTAATGGGAGGAAGGGAGATAGACGGAAAAAATGAAGATGGAAAGTAAGAGATGAAATGTGAGGTTTGTGATGCAGAAGAATGCGAGGCTTTCCCTGAGCGTATAGGGAATGGTAACAGCTTCTATAAATTTACTAACATTTCTCATGGGCAGAAATATCAGACGTTCCAAACAATCTCGACACAAAAACACACATATTGATATAGTCCATTGGAATTTACTGCACATTCTACTGAGCTGATGAAACAGCTTGGAATGGAAAAGTACAGTATGCATTTCTAGAACAACAGAGAACTACCACAGCAAATTAATAGTGCAACATACAATGTGCTAAATAACTAATATTATTCAGCACTTAAATGTGTAATTACACTGAAATACAATAAATTATGACTCAAAACAATTACTGGTATGAATAATATATTCAGTGAAAGTGCACAGAAAAGTCAGTACCCAGACAAAATCATCTCGAGTGTAAGTTCAAGGCCAGGACCTACACCACTGACCCACAGAGGCCAAGCTTTTTACTCATTGGTCACAGGATTCTGAGAGTAGGCATGTCACCTATAAACTCCTGCATTCTACTGCATCTAACAAACATTTACTCAAATATATTTTTGTTTATTTTTAAAGCATTTCATTTTGTTTCTTTCCCCCCCAGAGAATAAAATAAAATAATTTAAAAAATATATAAACTGAAATATTAACATTTTTTATTTTTGACATTATATGTTCCAACCAACTGATCGTACATTTTGTGTTCTATAGGACTTATGACTAATCTCACTGACAGAATATCCTCACTCTGTGTGGTCATCTGTGCCGTTATCAATCACTACAACAGATGAGAAATTTTGCTCTCTTCACTATGTGTGTTTTACAATACATTTTTGGGATAAACTGCTTAACTGGAAAAGGAATTCAACAATGAACACATGAAATGTGTAATTCAAATGAAATGTTATCTATAAAATGAATATTACTCTTAAACCTCAAGCCATTATACCCCATTCCTCCATCTCATCATCAGTTCTTCTCCTTTCCCTCCTATATGTTTCTTCTGGCATTCTCATGTGCTTGTCTGCAAGAAACAAGCAACTGTATTAACAGATGGACAGAGTCAATAAAACACACACAAACTGTGTCTCTGACACATCTGTTCCCCAGCATTAGAGTAATTTCCTTTCTGAAGAGACTTGGGACAGCAGTGATGGAATGGAGGGGGGACACTGGGCTCGCCCCTGAGACCTCTCATCTTTCAGTGGGAGTAAGTAACTCGGCTAATCCCTCTTGGACGTTCTTGATGAACGAGCATCATTTGCATGATCACAACTGGCCCTCCATTGTTAAAGGGGGTTCTTCTTGTATTTTTTTTTATGACACATTTGGCACGGTGCTTTGTTTACTTAATTAAGGTTCTATTTCATAGCATGTCGTCCCAGACGCTTTGTGTCCATTTTAAGCTAAAACAACACAATAAATAATAAAACACAAACTCTGGACCGTAAAACACACGTATTGTTCTCTTTCACTACACTCACTTTGACAGTAAATCCATTAATGTGACACAGACCCCACACCACCAGCTCAACTGGAACTATGGCTGACCTCAGCAACACAGTTAGCTTACAATCCATACTGGAACCCTGCATGGCAGAGCGGCTCAAAGCAAGGAATTTCCCATGATTCAAACGCTCCCATCAAATTACTGCAGCTCTCTTTAGACCTGTGAGTCATAACTGGCTTTTCTACTGAAAACTTTTGTGCTATTAAATATATATTAATAAACCTCGTTGGGACATGATCCCAAAGCACTGGTGGTACCATGCTGATAGAAGCTGATGCTGTTTTTGGAAAAGGGACAAAACAAAGAAGTTAAATTTGTAGTCCCCATTGTTTTGACCCGTGTACTAACAAAATATCGCTGTTTTTCATCATTTAACATTATAATATTTCAAAAAAAAACAACAACATTGAACACGATAGTGCTGTTTTATATGGTCATGTCCAAACTACTAAGTACTTATGCACTACAGATGCAATATAGGAATAAAACCTAATATTATTAAAGATCTAATTTAATGTTACATAATTAAAACAAAATGAAATAAATCAAAATGAGAAAATAAAATAAAATTTAATGTGTATTTTGTTTCACCTTTTAATACTGTATTATTCTAACTTCTAATTTTATTAATTATAGTGCTTTCAAATTATTAATCACATCCAAAATAAAGGTTTTTGTTCACATATGTGTGCACACTGTGTATATTTATTTTATTTAAATACCAACACATGTATGCATATATTTAAGAAACATATCTTATGTTTATATATTAAAAATATTTATATATATATTATAAATGTATACTGTATGTGTATTTTTATATAGCCTACATAATAAATATACTCATTACATATACAAACAAAAACTTAGACACAGTGTCCAGTGTCTTAGATTTATCGTTTGACAGCACTAATTAATTAATATTTTTATATCAATTAATTCAAGCTCTTCTTGCACGTGCAAATCAAATATATTGATTCCCTCATTTGTTCTGGCATTCTTTTATTCATAACTGCATCTGCTGTGCATATGTGACGTTTTCACTTGATAATCTATTGATTCTGCTCCTGTTATAGTAAACAACCACATGTGCAATACACAGCCTCCACAAAAGCTGGTGAATGACAACAGAACTATTACTGGAGTAAGAGGGATTTAATCATTCTCTGGTCCTTCACTGTGCAGTCTGCAGGAGTGGCCTTTAGACAAACAGTCACCACATGCTTAACTTTCAAATAAGCCATTATAGATCAAAGGCCATGAATGTGATTAGACCATAGACGCTCTCTCTCTCTCTCTCTCTGTCTCTGTCTGTCTGTGTGTTGTAAAGGGGCCATTCCAGTACAATAATCCCAGCTTTCACCTGTCTTTTTTTTCCACAAAGTTATTACAACAAAATATATCATGCAAGATACAAGCTGACAGACCGACAAAAAAATCTTTGTCAAGCAAAATAGCAAAACATCAAACAGATTTAATCAGAAAAGGTCGATAAGCATCCAGCCTCAGTTAATTCTCAACAAATTATCTAATCCAGATGTTGCACTTTGAGTGTAAACACAGTACCCTGCAGAATCATAAAACAAATAAGCATGAAAAGGGTTTAGAGTTTCAAACAGAGCCTAACCCGGCTCGAGACCTTTCCACTGCAAACCCCACCACCCTCCCTCCTGGCTTGGCCTTTTTCAAACAGGAAAATGTAAATATGGTAATATTTAGCACGTGTTCTAAAACAGATCGGTTTTCTCAAGCAGGGAGGAAAAAAAAAAGAAAAACAGGCCCACACACGATCCCAGGCCTCCCCACATTTACTGTGTGTTCCTGTTTGGTTCTGCAGGGATGTGCTTTGCGGCTTGATTCTGTTTGCAAACCGTCCCACCCAGATCTTCCACACTCCGAAACCTCATCTGGGCCAGTGAAAGTGTCTCATGCCACAACACACTTAACAATAGAAAAACACCAAACCAACAGGTCTACTAATCTACTCATGCAAAAGGATAATGTTTCCAAAGTCTAGGGAGGGGAGAGAGACAGAGAGAGAGAGAAAGAAGGAGAGAGGGAGGAGTAAAAAGGGAAACACTCAAGACATATGGATGTGTTTAAGGACCACCAAGGAAGGGAAACTTGTGCATTTTCGCATAAACCCAGATAAACTCCAAATATGTAATTACACGGGGTTTAGGGCTTGTCTGTTGACAATTCATTCAGGAATCTTATGGCTTTTAGTGTACAGAGACTATGCTCCGTGATGGAGTCGGTGCCTGATCTACATTCTATGCTTGATCGCTTACAGCCAAGGAGCGAGAGAGCGAGAAATAGAGAGAGGGAGAGAGAGTCCACTCCTGTTTGGCAGAGCAAGAAGAAAGGAGTGAGAGGAATGGCTGAAAGTACATAAAAAGAAAGGAGGAAAAACGAGGACCCTCATAAAATACCTGCAGCACGTTTTAAAACTTTCATCGCGTCTAGTATTTATAGTGCTTCGATTCCATGTCAGTGTTTGTAGCCAATTTGTTGTGTTCCAATAAATAGACTGGCCTATTTATCAGCAGACCACATGGCAGCCATTTATGGCGGCTAACGAGAGGCAGATGTGCCGTGTGTATATTTTCGCATGCAGGTTTGACGCGCTGACAGCCCCGGACAGATAGCTGAGATGTACGGCCCTGGCCCTGACTTCCGTATCAGCTGCACACAGCCACTGTGATTTCCACCTCGTCCCTTCCACAGTGACTGATGGTCGTATTAATACGTTCATTCCAGACCATTTGGTCGGCGGACACTGGAAAGATTTTCTTTGGCAGGCGTGATGAGCGTACGCAGTCTAAACAACTTCAAAGCATCTTCGCTCTTGGAGAGGGAGGATCGTGTAATCTCATACACATCTGTGCTATCAAACTGTGATGTAACATGAATCATAATTTGGAGGGACTTGGCCTGGCTCTCCCTCACACGTCTTGAGAAAAGTGCATTCATGTACCACAATCTGTGTGTATGTGAGAGTGTGTGTGTGTTGCCAATTACCCCGGCTATAAATACAAGAGCCCCATCCGTCACCGAGTCTTTGGGTGGCTGTTGCACCACCCTAATTGGTTTCAGATGGTCCCCTAGATTTCTCCGCTCGCAACAGCACCGTCACACAGCCTGTGTGTGAGAGAAAAGCCGCAGGGCAGAGCGAACAAGAGAGGGAAAAAAAGATGAGTGACAGTTCAGAAGTAAATATGGGGAGAGGACAGGAATAAACAAGAAGAATTTCGAAGTTCCTCTTCCTTTCTTCTCCAAATCCGCGTGCTCCATATCCTCTCTAACTGTGAGCCAGATCCACAAGGGTGGGACAAACAGAGGATTAAACATGTTTTAGTTCAACTGTAAATTTTCTGTTTCCTATTTTGCGAAAGTTGTTTTATGTGATTATGTTTATAAATGGTAAATTCCTTCCTTGAAGAGAAGGGCTTGTTGAATGTGATGCATCAGCCAATACAAATTGTCTCTAGGGCAAGCTTAGCATCACAGGGACCTTTTATGAGGACCAGAGAAGTAACAGAGTTAAGGAGACATTTGACATACTGCTAGAGCTGTGCTATATGCAGGTGGGACTTATCCTGAAATGGACAAAGGAATCAAACATGTAACCTGTTCCACAGCACCAGGGTCAGGCAAAAAAAAAAAAAAAAAAAAACTGCATTAAACAGTGTTGAACAGTTGACTGCCTTTTCAGATCATTGAATTGGAACATACTGCAAGAATTGTGAACTGGCATGACAGGAAGTAGAATTAAACAAATCAGCACAGGAATGCATTCTAGGAATTAAAGTCTGCCAAAGATAATTTATTATGAAATAACTAGATAAATAATCTGAAGGTGGTATTCATCTATAGGCCCACAAAGACCTAGACAGGATTAAAAACTTACTTTATACAAAATTGATAGCTCTTCGGTTAAAATTGCAGTTGCATATATATATATTTTTTTTTATTTCAATTCATTGTAAATCAATCTATACATTTAAGAATTTACAGTTTTGGATGTTGTTCAATTAAACTTCTAGACATATTCAGAAACTGACATTTAAAAGGTAGCCTATTCTCAGTTCTGAATTGTGCCTTCTGAGACATTATCATTTATAACAAAGAACTTAATCTAAAATACTGTTATAATAACTCAGAACCATGATAATCAAAACATTCCGTCTATCATAGCAAATTATAATTTTTTCATTACTTTAAACATTAAACAACATCTTATCTTATAAAGTATTGCAATGCATCTCAGCAGTTTACCATAACTGTGTGGCTCCTGATTCCATGGATTAGAAGCTTCTTTATGTCAAACTCGGCGTGTGGTCGTGCTGTGCACCCTGGGGAGAGCTGATCAATTGACATCTATTAACACTAAATTAGTATTGATCACAAAGCTGAAGGATGCAGCTCCTCTGACAGCTGGCCAGAGCAAACACTGAAAGTACCCAAATGACTTTCAACTGATGTGGATTCCAGAGAAGACCCATGCTATAAACCCAAATGTCAAACCTGGCTCAGATGACTGAAACATTACTAAAAAACTGAGACAATTCACAATTTAATTTTAAACAAATAAATAAATGAGCATTTTTTTTAGGAAATATCAATCTGACAGAAAATAAATCCTGGGGCCTGTCTACAGAACATATTGATAAAGAGGCAACGCTTACACTTGACTGCACATTCGCATCAGGCAAGCGAATAGATAACAATAGAATGGACTTTTGGGCGAACTCCATACACCAATTAAAGCCATTTGACATCAGGGAGCCTCGTACCTCGGAGCCCTAAACGGCAATAAATCCATTAAATCCCGCTCATTAGAGCACTAGGCTCATTAAATCCGAGCGAGAGAGGGAGGAGCAGCGCGTGAGTAACTCTCTGCGTGCGCACCGACACAGTCATTAACGCAAGCTGAGATAATTACGGCCGCCTGTTGTCAGCTAATCAAACTACGAACATCAACACCTACAATCTTTGGTTGCGCTACTGTGGCTACAAAAAGAGGGCGATACACGCTGATTTCATAGTTAAAAAAAGAAAAGAAAAGAAAAACGTGTAGAATTAGGATTTAGATAAAGATGGATTCATCTAGAATTCTTAAAGGGATAGTTCACTCGAAAATAAAAATCATCCTCGTGTCGCTGAACTCTCTTCCACAAGAGATGGTTGTCCCATGTAATGTTGTCCACAAAAATGTTTTGTCCCATTGGATTTATGTTAGGGTTAGGGTTAGGAATAAATTTAAAATTTGAATAAATAAAATGTGTAATGTTTGAATTAGGCCTATAAGGCCTTCCTTTACTAAACAGTAAAACTGCAAACATTGTTACATTTTAAAACCACATTTTTTATTTATTTATTTATTTTTTGTAATATTAAAATGTAATTCATTCCTGTAATTGCAAAGCTAATCATCAGCCTCCAGTGTTACACAAAAATCGTTTTTATTAATGTTGGAAACAGCATTCAAGACTCCTTAATTAATAAAACGTTGTGAAGAACAGCATTTATTTAAAGTAGGCTATAATTATTTTTTAGCAATATAAATCTTGCCATCACATTTTAATAATTCAACATATTCCTGTTGAACTACTTTTTTCAGAACTCCTCAGTTAATAACATGTTGCAAAGAACAGCATTTATTAAAAATATAATTGTTTGTTAACAATATATATCACAATTCAACATATTCTTGCTGAATAAAAGTATTTCTTTCAAAAAAGAAAAAAAAAAAGGCACTGACCCTGGCTTTTGAATGCTTGTTTATATTCTTACAAAAGATTCCATAAAAGATGAAAATGCTATTGTGAAGCTGTGAAGTAAATGGATGCAATTACATTTAATCCCATAATACTGCAAATACAAGCCTTCTAGAAACTAACATTTAGGAGTCAGTCAGACTGTAACTCTAACTTCCAATTATAGAGTCCAATGAAATTTATAGCAATATTCATAAAGCATTGTGACATTTTGAATAGTGCCAGCTGAATCTTATTAAGCAGGCTTAACACTATATTCTTTATGAGGGGTTAATGCTTTTTCTCAGCCATTCACATTAAACAGACTGGATGCTGCTGCAGCTTTAGGAATGGGGAACAAGTCTGCAAAAAAGAAAAGGAAAAAACGAAGAGCGATGGAGAATAGAGAGAGGGATTGGGATGGGAAGGAGAGAAAGGAAAGAAAGAAAGAGGGATGGAAGGAAGAGAGGTAGGCGCAGGTTAAGGAGAGCCGAGCGTTTGAAGTGTGAGCTCTTGTCTGGATGAGCATGTGCTAAACCTTTGCAAACCCGTATCGCCCAAGATCAAATATTTATATATGCTATTGTCTAATGGAGAGCTCGGCGGCGAGTGCCTTAATTTGTTTTCCTCCACCACAAATTAATTCCGTCCCCATCATCAGTGTCCTACGAGGTGACTGCGATTATCTCAGCTCTATCTTTGGACGGCTGATCAAGCATGCTCTCCAGACATTTTAATGGTCAAACTCCACTTTACAATTACTTCTCATCTGATACACACATTTCCATAGATTAAAGGTGAGGCAGAAACACTTGAGGGAGATGTGTGGACGCCCCTAACTAGCTCTCATTTCTCCCTCCTCTACATTTCTCTACTCGGTTTTCCTTTTTTCCTCTCATCCATCGCCTCCCCCTCTCCCTTCTTAACATTGCTCTAATGAAGAGGCAGATTAAAGGAACATCTACATAAGAGCTTATCAACCCAAGAGCTTCACAATTGAAACCGTAAGTACATATATTTTCCCTATACTATGTAATGTACAGTTACAAAGCCAATCATCAGAGAGTGGGAGATAGAAAAGAAGCGAGCAGTGCACACCACATCAGGAACGTCACTTAGTGTAAACAGCATGTAAAGCAGAAATGTGCCGGCGCATACTGAAGTAAATGTTTTGGCCCTCCGCAGCAATACAGAGTGAGTGTTAGAGCCTGATTGTGTGGCTATTACAGGCAAATGACAGCACTTCCATTCTATCACTGAGCCCATAATAATCAAAGTCATTGATGACTCTGAAAGAAAGAGAGGGGCCAGAGTCAGGGGCTCTCAGACACTTCTGCTGTCACCTCTATCATGTTGTCATGAGTGGATCAGAGGTTGACCGTGATGAACCTGAACACACAGAAGTCACTGGAACACACTGATCAAATGCAATAGAAAGACAGATTGGTCTTTCATCTTGATTCAAGAAAATCAAGTCAACAACTGCCTCGCCTCAAACCAACAACCCCCCCCCAATTTCAGGCAAGGGGACATAAACATCAAAGTACAAGGCATTATCTGAGCAAGCTGTAGAAGCAGAGTGGGAGGGTCAGTGATTTTGATTAATGGAAACTGAATTGAATTAAACTCATCCAAAAGTTGGGTCTATTAAATTCAATGAGGATGAAGCGGGAGGCAGGAATGAGCCATTCAGAATTCAATTGAAAATGCATTTTTAATGACAGTGTAACAAATTCAAATTCAATTCAAATTTTTAATGAATCAGAATTACAGTGAATTGAAATTCAAAAGAATTTATAACTAGAAAAACAAACTTTAAATTATAAATATGATAGAAACAATCCGATCTCATGGTAGTTTGTAAATATTTTACGAAGTGGCTAATTCATTTAAATTCGTACAACCTCACTACGACCTTTTACGAGTTGCCAATTCGTATGAGTTTGTACAAATGACCTAACCCCACCCCTAAGCCTACCCATCACTGGGGTTTAGACAAATCGTACAAAATTGTACGAGTAAGGTCGTACGAATTTGTATGAATTAGCCCAAATTTTCCACCTCTTATGAATACGTATGAATTTGTCGTGAGATTGTGTTGGATAGAAATGTCATTCACCAATCACAACCCGTTCATTTCTTGTGGTGTGTGGCTTGAAATCAAATTCCAACTCATTAATTAAAAATGAGCCATTTCTTTTGTTCTGTATTTTGCCTATTGCTGTTGTGAGAGTTTTCCATACCGATTCATTTTCAAACTGAAATCTAATGTTCAAGAATCGCAATGGAAGATCTCTATGGACATCTGATTCAGTGCAGTTCCATAGGCATAAACCTCACTGTGAGAAAGAGGTTCCATAGCCGAGAGAAAAGAGATCAGATATCTTCATCTTCATTTTCACTGCAAGATGAGGGCAAGACAGGGAAAAGAAACAGTCTGTAACTAAGCTCTTTAAAACATTAACTTAACGTATGATGTAACTGAACGTAATCTAATTTTCTTTAATTCAATTTTCTTGTATCTGCACCAAATCTGCAACAGAGTGAAACTCAATTTGTTACGAAAATTCAGAGGGCGAGATATCTTGGAATAATGTTTACAAAGGCACCCCAAACTGAAAGGCTAAAAGCCTGACAAAGACCCCGCGTGATGTCCTTGACAGCTACAGCAGGAGGGCGTGGCTCGGTTTCCAGGAGAGTTTATTTGAGCTGATTGACAGACATGAAGCTAGATCACACAGCTGCCATTGTGGCTCGAGCATCTTCATCAGTGTGAAGCAGGTTCAGGCTGTTAGTGGTCTGAGACTTATGAGTTCAGGAAACTGTGCTGTGATATGGCTTAGTCACTCAACGGTCTGGGAAAACTCCTGAGTCATTTCCAGACGGTTTAGTCTGACTGTACGCGGCATGGCAGAACACTGATCTGTGATAATGTCTAAATTTTACAAACCAATGTGAAAAGTTCAACAGGAATAGTTTTTATTTTTTCACAAGTCTGATTTAGACGCCTGTATATTCACCGATACATGCAAATCTCAGTTCATCCCTGCAGTTAGCGCTATCCATTTCTGTAATCTGTCAGTTGTTGTTCCATTGGTTTTCCTACATGTTTTCGTAAGGAAAAGAAAGATTTGGTGTTGATGGGGTTTGATTAAGTTCCAGGCCGAGAACGAATGACCTTTTAAATTCGTCTTGACAGAGGAGCAGCGGTAAATGCTTTCCGACATGGGCAGCAGTGAAGTTTTTCTTCATTTTCCCTAACAACCCCTTTCAACTCTCCATTACCATCCACCTATCATACGCTGTTTAGCCCACTCAACCTACTTCCTTAATCCTGTGTCCTTTAGAGCCCTTAATGCCCCAGCCAAGTGACATCAGACGTTATTTAGGAAATAGAACGTGAACGTTCAAAATGTTTATGAAATTTCAGAGGCCCGTTCTTATGGGCTGTGTAATCATTCCACTATCAGCGTAGGCAACTTAAGTGCAAGACTTTGCAAACCATGTGAAGATTAAACACACAAACACAGTCTTGCATCAAAGACAGATAAAGAGAAAAACAATGAATTAGCACGACAGAGATTAGCAGATACAAAGTGTAAGAAAGAAAGTTTGAGATCTAAAGATACTGTTATGGAAGTGAGCGAGTGTGTGTGTGTGTGTTGCTCTCTGGCAGGCTGGAGTGGAAGCTGAAGTCAGTAATGGGAACAGTGTGTTTTTCCCCTCTAAGTTCTTTGCCCCAGCTGCCTATCAAAAACTAATATCCTCAAATTTGACGCTTATGTTGTCCTTTGAAATTAGAAAGAATCTGTGTCTAATGCTATAAGCCAAACCTGGCTCCCCTGAACTCCGCTTCACTTCCAGCGCAGTCTCACTGACTCTCTCTCGCTCTCTTTGTGCCACTGAGACCCCAGGATTTAAAGACCTACAGCGTTCTCCTTCCAGTCCCGCACCCCTGCTCCCCCAGGCCCCTTGGCCTCTCTCTTTTTCCTCCCTCTCGCTCACTTTCTCCCTGTACGGTCGGTTCTTTTTTAAATACAGTAACACAATCTGCGGGAAACTGATATAATCTTTTCTAAACTATAAAAGTCAGTCACCCAGAGAAACATCTGCATGGTCAAATTTAAAACAAACTGTCAGGGAATCGGGTAACCCATAAAGAGAACGGCAGAGAGGGAGCGAGGTGCCACGAGGGGCTCCCTGATCTTTTTAACTTCACCTCTCCACAGACGCTCCTCTCTCCGTTTCTTTCTGTTTGTTCCTCCTTCAGCCTATCACTCCATTCCAGTAAATTCTATCACATTTCGCTTTTTCATCTCAGCGGAGCCCACCCAGGGAACACTATTCTTGGAGGTGGATTTTATTAACCGTTAAAGACCCGCTAAGCGTTAGGTTTTGACTTTCCCCTCATGGTAGCCGTCAGATGTTCCTGTTTTTTGTCACAGGTACACGTTCACATAGACTTCTGGGAATGAAAGATGCATTAAGACTGGCTCGTACTGTTGGAAATGTGGCCTACAGGTTAGCACGCTTGACTGACACATTTTGTACCCCCTCTACTTCCCAGCATTTTTTGTCAACTACTGTAGCTCTCAAAAATGAAATAGTTTTCATTTTGATTAAATTTGCACATCTGAAATCCGTAAACTAACAGAAAAAGTACTGGCAGCTCATTGAACACAACATTATCCATTAATTTTACGGACATTTCCGAAACATAAAATTAACGTGAAAAATAAATACATACATTTTACAGTATATTGTGCCCTATTTTTACAGATTGTTGAGTGATTTCTGTGTATATAAATAGACACACACATGCATATATAAATTCAAAAATATTTTTATATAATATATTGATATTTACTTATAATAGAAATGATATATAAAGTATAAATATGTATGTGTTTGCATATATATATATATATTTAAATGAACAGCACATGTAAACACAAGCTTTAATTTTGCATTAATATTGACAGCATTAGTCTTAAGTATACTGCACAAACACAGACTACTATTTAAAGGTTTGGGGTGTCTTTCACTCACCAAGGCTGCATTTCTTTGATCAAAAATTGATCAAAATAATTGTGAAATGTTTTTTACAATTTAAATCAACTATTTTTTACACTCAGAAATGAGTACATTTCACAATTACAAAGAAACAGCAATTAACACACTGGAATCAAATGTTTTTAAATTTGAAAGTGCTACATTTCTCGTAAAACATACCTAATAATAGTTTTATTTACAGTGTATGTAATATACTTTAAAATAAACCGTATACCTGTGAAGCATTACTCAATTCTTCAAGGTCACATGATCCTTCAGAAATTAATGTAATATACTCATTTACTGCTCAAGTAACATTGCAGGATTCCTTAATGAATAAAAAGTTTAAAAACTCTATAAAAAAGGGTAATTGTTTAAGTCTTACTGTCACCAAATTTTTGAATTATAGTGAATACATACAAAAAAAAGTTACATAAATATTAAAACAAAAGTAATTCTGAGTGACTGAATCTGTGCGTGTGTGTCCTCTTGGCTGTTGAGTCACACTTTGGATGGGTTTAATTGCCACACTGACCCACCGCTGTTAAGAGAATGAACCCAGCGTAACGCACAGACAAACAGCCCTTACTCACACACTAAATACTTCAGTCCGTCAAGTGTACTGCTTCTGTCTGAGGACATACAGTGATCTCGGTATTTAAACACATCAATGCACACCCTGCTCAGAGAGAGAAAACATATTAAGAAACACATACCAATGAGCACACAAACACACACACACACTTGTCTACTCACTTACTCTCTCTGTCACACCGGGCGACTAATCTCACCACAAATAGCTTGAATAACACCCACAGCGTGGTGTTAAATTGGTAGTAAAGAGTGTGTGTGCATGTGTGTCCTTTGTGCGAGTCAATAACAGTGGATCTGGCTAATGCCAGTCCTAAATGGTGTCTCTAATTACTTGGCCTGGAGATGGCTTTTAGCTAAATCACATGCTTTCTGAAGAGCCTGTATCAACAGAGACAAGGGCCTGAACAATTACACTAGTCCTCTCCCATCGGCAGCGCCGTGTGGCTTTACCCATCAGCCCCTGGCTCGCCGACGCTCCCTCATTAGCTGCTCTCCTGGACTAGGATGTTTTCCCCTGTGTCTCTGCAGTTGTACACGGCTACAGAGAGGCCTGTCGTGGAGAGAGCTTACTTATGTTAATGTTTTCACTGGCTGGGGGAGAGAGAGAGAAAGAGAGAGAGAGATATGGATAAACAGAAGCAGAAGATGAGTACCGAGTGGACTGTTGGTTTTAATTGATACTGGAGAGGTGTAACATGATTGTTCTGTAGAGGACACTGGAGCACACAAACGCACACACACGTACTCAAACTGAGTGCTGTGGGTACAGCTCTCATGTTTAATGTAACGTGATAATACAGAACACTTTGACTTGGATTCATAACCTTCCTGCAATATTTGATCAGCTGTTTTTAGTGAACGGTGGCTGAGCGACGAAAATTCTCACACAATATGCCCAAGTCTCTGGAATATTTAGTGGTTTTCCGCATTTTCTTTCCAGTATTTATGTTTGTGTGAACTTTAGTGTATTTTAATAGTAATTTTTAAGCATGTCATTTATATACCATTAGCGACATGAAAAAAAAAAATTTAATTGAAGTTAGGTTATTTTTTTTAAGGTAAGTGGCTGCAAACAGTGTATTTTAGCTACATTTAAATAAAGAAATGTTAAAAGTTAGTCAACTGAATTGGTTTATATAAATTTAGTATCTTTTTTACTTTAGCTGGCTTTCTAAGTTGTTTCTGCATATTAAGCAGCCATAGAGCCATTTTCTTTCATTGAAATAAAGACAAAATAAAATAAAATATAAATAGATAAAAATGTGTACTTTTTAAACAAAATAAATAAAAAAAACATATTTTAAAAACACTGCATTGTCAGTCAGCTGAAATGTTAGTAAAACAAAAACAATAAACGTAAAAAAATAAAGCCAAAATCAAAAACATTACCAATATAAGCACATAACATCACTAAAATAATGTATTTATAAATAGAGAACACATATTAAGAAACACACAGATCACAAAAAAGTTATAATCTCATCTTAATGTATTTGATTATAATTATGTATATTAAAAATATTTAAATAACATGAAAGATAATAAAGAGGATAATTAAATAAATATAATTAAATAGTTAAATTATAAAAAAAAACCACACACACACACAGAGAGCCTCTAAAAGTGGCAAAAGATTTTTCAGATTGAAATCTAGCATTTATCAACTGCTTAGTCTAACAACTTTTTAACACTATAGTGAAACATTTTTACTCAAGCCTGAGAGTGGCAAGACAAGAGTGTACATGGAAATACAGAAAACAAGAGGATTCAGAGAGAGAGAGAGAGAGAAAAAGAGGAGTAAAGGAGCTAAGTGGGGTTGGCTCTCTCAATAGTCAGCCTGCTCCACCCTATTAGCCTTCAACCATCCTCTTCATCCGACAGCTCCATCCGTAACTCAACGCTGACTCCAAACACTATCACCCTCCGAGAGATACAGAGAGAAAGAGAGGGGGGCAGCCTCAGAGTGCGGGTGGCTCTGGCTCTTCAGTTAAAGAGCTTTGCAATCATTGTGCATATTTCATTTTGCACCATTTCCAAATCAACAGTCGCTCTCTCTTCTGAAGCCCATGTTGCAATCACGAACAGGCCTCTTCACCGCAGTCTGCTTCCACTGGAACAACATGCACCAGTTCCACACATCTGCAATGTTCTTCTTTTTTAAAATTGCTGTATTACTCATAACTTAAAAGTACGACATGTCGTTTTTGAGACACTAGCAGTGTCAAAAACCCTTAAACTGACACAGCTAAGTGTCCAACTAACACACAGCAATTCCATCTGAGGCCACTGGTGGTGCTAAAGTCACACATTGCATCTTTTTAAAGGTAATTTCTGTTGTTTCCAGACAGGTTTCCCAAACACTGACAATAGTCAAAGTTTAGAAAGCACTACAGTGTTTATAACTAGCACATTCAACTATTTTAACATAAATTGCAAACTTCACCTGTAACTTAGGAGGAAGAGACTGAGCAAACACAAGAGAGAAAGAGAGACAGAACATCTATTTAAAACCTGTGGGGTCTGCACTTTCAAGAAGGGGAATTCATAGGGGTTCGAGACAATGGCACCAGTCAACAACAGGGGTGCCCTCTCTCTCTCTCCATCTCTTCCTCTTTCTCTCTGCCTCTTCTCCTTCTCCCACACAAAAGCCAGCTGGTTGGATCACTCAGTGGAGAAATGAAAGAGGGACATGGCATTTTAATGGGAGGGCTAACAGACAAGAGGAGAAAGTAGAGAAAGAGAGAGGGAAAGAGACAGTGTGTGTGTGTGTGTGTGTGTGTGCAGAGCCTAGTCGTGCTGTTCCTGAGCCTTTTTATCTGAGTGATTGCCCCCAATTAGATCTGTGTTCAGGGTGGGTGAGAACACGCTGGGTTCAGGGAGGGGGTTTACGGTGATGAGCGCCCCGTCTCCTGCTCATTAACCCCAGTCAAACATAACCACAACGCAAAAAGAACATCAAAAACAACACATTATTTTGTTTAATTGCGGATTTTAATTTTAGACGCATAAACAAGTGCAGAAACAGGCTCGTTCTGTTCCACTGATGGTCCAGGGGGCACGGTTAGATGCACAGATTTACATACTGTAGGTGTCCTGAATCAAATTTGCAGCCAGGTATGGTACCATGAAAGGAAACAGAACTGCTTTCTATTAGATCAGACGATCCCAAACTTTTTATAAGCTTTCCTGTTTCTCTTTTAACAATTTTGAAACTTTTTATGGCAGGAGTTCTGCCTTCTTATAATGAATCATATTATTATAATACAATATTCAGCATGCAACTAAAAACATCAAATTCATTTTGAAAAGTTAATTTTAAATGTATTATCTTAGTAATGAATGCATGTAAATGCAATGTTAACTAATGATAATATCATTTTTATTTTGCATGTTTAAAAAATCAGATTTATCCTAAATTATTACATAATATAACATTATTGCACAAAATGTTTTTTTTTATGTATTGTTTATGTAATTCAACACTGAAATGGATGTTTAATTTGGAGAAAATGACTAAAACTGAAATGTAAAAAAATAAATAATAAAACAAAGATGCATAAAATGACTAAAACAAACTAAAATAAAATATAAATAAATACTACAAGCATAATTAAATACCAAAACGATACTGACTGGTCCTAGCCCTCCGACTCATCACTGACTGAATAATTCCTCTTCTTCTTTTCCTTTCATCTCTTATATCACATCTGAGTGAAATAATGCACCTCATAGTAAGTCTCATCTACGTCTGAGTCTTTCTCATACTCATGATTGAACTGCCAAGCAGTGAGACTGCAGACTTTCATTGAGCTACTGGGAATACACTGTCATAGCCACACTGAGTTATAATACCAATTTGGATGGTTTGATATCACTTTATGGCTAAATTATTGTGTAATAAATTGGTTCCATTACTCACCGAGGCAATTGTGGGGCAGAAGGGAGGCAGGGAAAGGAGGTAAATCTTCATGGTCTTTCTTTCTCTCATATTAAATAACAGGAGGACCATCACTACAGCTGCCTAATGCACATTAAGACCCACATACATTAACAGATTGTCACTGTCACTGTCACGCATGCAAACATTCAGTCTCTCTCTCGCTCGCTTTCAATGCCATATTGACACAACAGGTGTGGAAGGGCAAGGGGGAGAGAGTACTGTTGCAATCCCTTGTCTCCACTGGCTTAGACATTGTAGAGGGAGAATGAAGGAGGAAGCCAGCGTCCATAAATCGCCATGAACGTGTAAATGCCACTGCTGTGCATTCCAGCAGGAGAACGGGAGTCCAAAATGCTACAAGTTTCTTTCTCTCTTTACTGCTGTTGTTTTAATAGTACTGCAATCCCACACACACACAACTCTCTCTCTCTCTCTCAATTCTGGTCTTTCACTGGCATGATAAAAATGTTTTATTTGCCAATATGTCTGGCTATGTACTGTGATTAATTGTGCACTGTAAAATAAAAGAACAAGTGCAAACAAATAGATACAAAATTACTTTCAAATATCAGTAGAGTAAAAAATTAATGAATGAATAAATAAATCATGAAATAAAAAAAATTAAAAGAAAAAAGTGCAGTATAATAAAGTAGCAATTAACTAACAATTCAAATATTAAATGTTTGTAATATTAACTGCAGGCAAAATCATTGTTTTTCATGCACAATAATTTTGAGATTTTGGGTTAGATTTTGCTTCTGTAAATGATTCTTTTATACTTCATTTTTTATATTAAAATATGGCTACATCCAAAATACACAACGATTTTTTTAACTGTTTATGCATGTAGATTTCTTTCAATGCCATTTTATTTACACTGAGCCAGAAATCTACAATTCAGTAACATAAACCAAACTTCCCAATTTTATATATCCTAACTATATTCTTAACATTTTACAGAGGATTTTGGTCATTTATCATTCACCTGATTTATATTAAAAACAATTTCCTAAAATGGAAATGTTTCTGAATTTATTCCTGAAATATGGCGTCATATTTTGTGACAATTAAAGAAATCCAAATCCTCTTTGTAAAAACATTGTCAAAAACAAACCATTAATTTTTATTAAATACTTATCCAATGTTTAAATTTCTGTTATGCAAATTAGTGCTTGTTTATTAAATGTTTGCATATTTAAACATAAAAATTGTCTTAATGTACTGTGATTTATGAACTAATTAATACTTAATTTAAAAAAAAAGAACCTACCCTGTTCACATCGTCTTGCCTTAATTGATCAAATCATTAAGATTTTCTCTCCATTTGAACACATAAAAAAGGTAGTTTGGTGTGAAGAAGTTTTGGTTTCATTAGTGATTTGAATGATCTCTATTTCGATGGGCACTCTTCCTCCGAGCCAAAAGCTGAGAGAAAGAGAGAAGCGTAGTAATATGACAGCGTGTTTCCACTCAGAATAGCCAAGGGGCAGAACCTTCACAATTACTCTCTTACACCCCACAGTTAAACAGAGAGAGAAAGAGAGATAGTTTACATTATCATCAGAGTTGCTGGATTCATGTTTATGTTTAAATAACCACTGTAATTATTTGCTTGGACAATACAGTTACTTACACGGTCCACTGATTCAACTTGTTTGAGTGAGACAAATTGAGTGTGTGGGAGAGAAATTGAACATGAAAACAAGAGATGTTTTTCCTTTCTTCGCGTGTGTCATGACATTCTTTGTCATCTCTGAGGCAAGAAGCTACAGATCAAAACAGAAAAACACAGAATAAAGCATTAAATCCAAATCCTGAATTATGCAATATTTATTGCCACTGGAAATAGGTTTGGAAATTTGCCCCTGATTTTTCACAGACATTTCAAAACAATGGTGAGTTGACTCTGGAGCGCATTTCCTCAGACTGTAGCGCTCACATGGCTTTTATCCTGTGTGACTCAGACTCAACATTACACAGCAAACCGATCCACATCTGTAAACAAAGAAGAGACAGAATCCACAGTATCTTTGCCTTCAATAATTTGCAGTCGAAACCCACAAAATGAGTCAACACTCGCCTTCCACCTGATGGCCATTATACTGAAAACAAGGAACTGTGTCCATAGCAACTGACAAATCATTGAAAATACGCCTGACACTGTACTTTAATAAACATTGCTGGCCCTACTGAAAGTGACTAGTGAGTCTGTATTATTTTTATATCATTATTTTTTTTTTTAATACAAAGATTATGTTTTTAAAGAACACTGGCGTCTAAACAACATACTTTAATAGCATTTCTGAGATCCCCAAAGAATATTTCAGTGAAAAATTATTTTAAAAAACTATTTTTTCCTTCATGTGAAGAATGATTTGCTAATCCATTCTAAAGGCCTGTTCACACCAAGCACCATAACGATACAGTTCTAAAAATCGCTCTCAATATTAAAGAATAACTATAAAGAGCACAGAGAAACAATATCGTTGGAATCATTTTCAGAACTATATTTGCCAGCTTATGAACGATAGAAACATTCACAGCCAATCAGAATCAATCCAGCTATCACACGCTTGAGCTTATAATAAACAAACGATATTGTTTGCTGGTGTGGACACAAATATAATAATCGTTATCTTTAGCTGTGAACGGGTTTTTAGAATGATAAAAGTTCTTTATCACTGCCAATTAAACAAAAACAAACAAACATCTTCACATTTCTCAAAATTGTCAAAACAAATCAAAAACGCAAAACAACAAACATCATTTTGTTAAAACAAAACAAAAACAAAGGAAAGGAAAGCAAATAAAAACCTTGGCATTTCTCAAAACATGTTTTTGTCTGTTCGTGTGTTCCACAATAGAAAGCCAGTTTGGAACAACATGAGGGAGAGTAATTAGTTACAATTACATTCCTATGCATTCATTGGACATTTTTTAAGATTTAGAACCAACATTTAATCAAGGTTGAGAGCGGACAGTGTGCAAAGAAGTCAAACACACACATACAAACACCCATCAGCCGTGGTCTTAAACTGGGCCTGCCAACTTTCCCCAAACCCCCCACCCTCCCACATCAAAGGCCATCAATCTCTCCCGGTACAGAGGGAAAGCCAAATATTTAGAGAAGGCCCAAGCCCCCATAAATCTGTTGTGGGAGAGAGCGGGGAGAACACGATATACCCCTAACACACACACCTAGCTCCCCATCCCAGCACTCTCCTCACCTCCATCAGCCAGAGGAAGCAGAGAAAGACAGAAGGAATCTGAAAAAGAGAGAAAGCTGCGCTGTGCCCAAGTTGAAAGGTGCACAGGGAGTCTTAAATTAGGTAGAGAAGTATATAGTGCCCCCTGCCTTTTAATATACACATGCATAAAGACAAACGTATATGTCGAGACACAAACACACACTAAAATGCATAACTTCCACTTTAAATCATGGGTACGGCTCACATGCTTACGCAAATGCAATCCTCTGAACACAATACACACACTTGCGATCCAGCAGCTTTGGCCTTTGATTTACAATAACAAGGCTTGGTTCCACTCGAGTAGGCTGGCAAATATTCTAGACTATTTATTCCCCCTTTCATTGGAAAACAATATGGTGTTTTGTGTAATAAAGAAAGGAATGCTGTACTGACAGGTCAGAGGTCGCGTTAGGAGTAAATTGAGGGCAGATGAGGCCTAGCGGAGAGTCTAGTGTGTGAATGGAGCTGTGCAGAGGAGAGCATACAAGACTCAGAGATGTTTGGCTTGCTGGATGAGGAACCAGCCATAAGAGCTGGAGGGCTCTTAGCGCGGCTGAGCTAAATGACATGAGTTTATCCATCTTATGGCTGACCACTTCAGTGAGAGCATGCCTATTGTACCTGAGAAGCTATTTACCGGTGCATTGGTAACACTCACACACACGGTCACACATGCTCACATACAGACTCTCATCACCCACTTCATCTATTTTTCATTCTTACACACACACACACACACACACACATTATATATATATATATATATATATACACACACATACAGAGGACAGTCCTCAGCTGTCAGGCTGACAGGGAGCAATAGGGATTATACTGTCTATCTCTTTTTCCACATCCTCAAGAGTTCTCAGTTTGTCCTTTAGGGTCAAACAGGAAGATTGATCTATGGACAGAAAACAACAACCTCTGGCCCTGACAGACACCTGGATCAACTGCAAACTTCTTCAGGGACCTTGCTGGGATAGACAGCCACCTCAGCCTATTCTGAGCAGCCCTATAAGGCCAATGCTGCTGCTACTGTACCTACACTACTTTATATGTAACAAAATTAAATATATATATATATATATATTTATTTATATATATAAAATACAGAAATTAAAATTAATTGAAAATGTATTTAAAAAAGAGTGGATATTTATACATTTATAAACAATTGTGTATGTAACAAAATAAAATGATATTATATTTATATTTAATATAATCGTTTAATATTTTATTATTTTTATGTACGTTTACAGATTCAGTATTTTAAGACTAAAATAGTGTCTTGATAATAAAGGCTGTATAAAACAGTTTATATTTAATAAAACAATTATATTTGTATAATATATAATTAAAAGGCTGTGTTGTATTGTAAATAAGAATTATGTATTATGACTTGTGTTACTTTTTAAAATTAATTTCTTAAAATTCTTAACATTCTTGCGTGTAACATGATTCATGTAATAAAATAAAAACCAAAAACTTTTCTCGTCTGCTCATACATGGTATTTTCTCTCATACATCTGCTTATATCAGCATGAGAAAATGTTCATTTTCTGCCTTTTAGTTAAATAATTTAGTAAAATAATGAACATACCATACCTGAAGTATTAAATAATATTCCTTTGTACTTCAGGAACTCCGTCTGAACATCCAGGAAAGGGCAAATTCAGGTGCTTCTGTCATCCCGCTCCGTCAGTTTGTTGGTATTCTTGGTCGTTGTGCCCAGTGAAATGTCACCTCTCTGAAGGCCTCCATCTATTTTGTGTATAAATGTCAATAATGAGTTATACAACCACAATATGACAGAGGATTCTTTGCACAGGGGTTTTGTAACCTTTTTTCAATGCTGCGACTTTACTTTAAAAAATTCGGGTATGTCTTGAATGTTCCCCCAGAGCAGCTTTTCCCCCCTCTGTTATTTAACTAACCGCCTCTCCTGTGTTTCTTTTCTGTGTTTATTCTTACAGCATTAATTCCACCTTTCTTCTCTCTCTGTTTCCTTGTTCCTGTGTGGGCTGTGCAGAGAGAGCTCCCTTGTCTCAGTGTTTGACACGCGTCTTCCTGTGTGGCTGCCAGGACCGCTGGGGACAGGAGAGGAACAAAGCTGTCCAGAGGACTGCCCGATTCAATTACACACCTAGGCCACAAAGAAAACTCAGACCGTCTGCACACACAGGCACAGCGGCCTGCACCCAACACTTTGAATGAAGATATTTTTCTTGGACATCATTTCGTAGTTATTCAGGTTTTTATGGGCAACATTTTGATTTCATTCTAATAAAATTAAACGATTGGGTGTTTGAACTCCTACTAATAGATTATAACACATGATGAAGAGACAATTCACCTAAAAATGACAATTCTATTATCATTTACTCACCCTCATGTCATTCCAAATACTAAAAATAAATATCACAGATACACAAAAATATTGGGGAGCCCAACTGAACTGTTTTCAACATTGATTATAATAACAAGAAATATTCACAATAACAAGAAGATATTAGAATGAATATTAGAATTATTAGAATGATTAATTTTAGAATGATTTCTGATTAAGACTGGAGTAATGGTACTAAAAATTCTGCATTGCATCACAGGAATTACATTTTATTTAAAACTGCAATAATATTTATCAATTGTTTATTAAATACAAAAAGCTTTTTAAGCATTACACTATTTTAAAAAACATTTGGGACAATCTCATTGACCCAAAACTTTTGACTGGTAGAGTTAATATATTATAATATATATATATATAATATATATACACTGCAAGTCACTGCTAAATAAATATAAAACATCAAACTATAAATCAAAGAAACAATTGTGTTTTTCTATGTTCTTTTTAGGGGTAACACCAAAGTCTAAAACCCCTGTAACTGTGATAAAAACCGCTGTAACAAACTACCTCAAGAGGTTTATTGCATTTATGAAACAGCAGCAAAGCAATATGATAATATGTCACATATATCATTCCTCTTACTCCTCCCCTCTCTTCACCTCATCCCTCTTGTGAAGCCAACAGCCCCCTCCACTGGGCCAGGGAGGGTCTCTGGTCACATAATTACTCCTCGCTGATCCTAATAGCACATCACAGACACCGCCACTTCAGCCGCGCTCCGTTCAGAAGCACCCGGTCGGAGACGTTCGTTACCCCTGTGACCCCCCACTCTAGCACCCAGAGAGGGACCCCCAACATCTTCTACCCCCAACACCCAAGTGCTGGCCCCCTTGCACATGTATTGTCCCCTGGGGTTTAATTGGAGCGATGTTCCCTATTGTGCTTGCACTCAATGGCAGTGGAGAAGCCCATTGTGGGAGTGAATGAGGCCAGGAGTGTTCATTAGGTCCCGCGGCTGAATGGGTCTATCTGGGGGTGAGGACCACAACACAGAGCCGTCCCGGACCTCCGTGGAGGGTGAAACCACCGTCGGTCTGACATACACTGACGCTTGGCCTCATGAAAGGCCTGTAACTGCGGGTTCATTTGTTATGGGCCTTTTGTAGATCTAAGATAGATGAATCAGAGAAAGAAAGAGAGGCCTGGATGCCCAACCACACCTGAGGGATCTAGAGCTGCCGAGAGGAGGTGAATAATTTCCTGTAACATCAAGAAACAATCAAACCGGGATTCAGATAATTCAAGTGTATAATGCAAAGTTGAGCTGAAATTGTGTGGCCTAAAATGTAGGTCTTCCTCTCTCTCTATTTGCATACACATACATATATATATATATATATATATATGCACATTTAAAAGCCATCTATTTTCATTTAGTTGAATTTTTAGCAGCAATTACGCCAAGTGTCACATGATCCTTTACAAATCATTCTAATATGTTAAATTGGTGGGCAGTTATCAATTATTGATGCTCAATTATTAATAATGGTTCTTATATTAAAAGTGTAAACATCCTTCTGCTGAAAATTTCTTTGAGATATTTTCACTACGTTCAGAAGAACAAAATTTATTTGAAATATAAATCTTCTACAACATTCTAAATGCATTCAACATTGAAATTAAAAAATCTATTAAATCGAGGTGCGATTATAAATTACACCAATAAATTACACTTTAAAATATATTAAAATATAAAGTTATTTTTCATCAAATAAATGCTGTTGAGATGTCTTTCAAAAACTCTTAGCGACCCTTAACTTTGAACAGTGTACATACAAATGTATACATTAAATATATCTGTCTAAGTGTGGAAAATGCAGACAAAGATGCATGAAAAAGGCAGCCATCACTGCAATTTTTGATATGAATGAATCTGATTTCTCTTGGGGAACAGCTGGGCATTTCCGCACCTCTGCGGACTGCAGCTGGCACTGTGCCTTTCTCCTGACACATCGCCAGATCCTTCAGCAGAATCACGGTGCATCGTCCAGGACAGAGCAATTCAGTTCTGATCATCAGACTGAACTTGCTATAAAAACCCGAAGTATGCTTATCGACTTTTTAGTGCAACAACAATCCAAGGTGTCATTTTTGCGTTTATCCAACAGCGTGTACTCTAAAACACCCACAGACCGAAATTGAGCTTTAAACATTAAGCCTGCACCGCAGTTTAGTTAAACCTGTCCTGTAGCATGTCATACACAATGAATCATTTACTCACCCTCCTGACAAACAACCTCACCATGCTAGTTTGGTCTAAAGCTAAACAGTATATGAGTCTACCTTTGGTGACCCAGAACGTAAACCGAGCCTTTTAGGTAAACCTACAAAGCTTCCTGCACCCAGACTGCACTGACTCAAGCCCCACCAGTCTCCGCCTGTCCTGTCACTGGAGCCACAGTCATGGAGCTGTCCTGACAAACACCAGCCCTCATCCCGACCAGCGCTCGTCACGTCACCCCCTCACAGCCCTGCTATTGAAGTTCGGCTGCACTGAGAGGACTTTCTCTCTCACACACACACTCATATCCGACAGCCAGCAAAGCAAATTCAATGCCAGAGGTCATGCAAATGTACACACACAAGCAAGGCTAAAATTTAATGTTAATCTGACATCATAAGTAGTGTGCTTGCATGTGTGTTCTGTCTTATACATTAAATACACAAGCAAAATGTCTACCAGGCACTTTCCACCAATATACAGTAGGGTCTAAAAATTACAATAACAATATTTTTCTTTATCAAGAAATGTAGGTGAAGGAAAATGTTGATCATCAACCTCACAATGTCAAGTATACTTTGAATCATTTTATTTTCAGTTTTTGCAACCCTGATATTAAAATTTGGGACATATAAAACCCCAATTTGTGTAATTCTAGCAAATAAACATTTATTAAAATAGTCAATTAATAAGATTCTAGCTAACTATTTTGGTACAAAATTAAATAGCAGTTTAACATGTTTAAAAATGTCATTGCTTGATTTTAATTATTGAAGTATAAAGACATCTTAAGACAGGCCAAAACCACCATTTTTAGGGGTTAACAGACATCTCACGCATTCGTATTTTGTCATTATTTATTTATTTATTTATTAAGTCTACCGGGGTGGGATGGGATGGGGTTCTAAATTTGCACAGTTGCTTTTTGTTTTATATTATTATAAAAGAAGAAAATTCAATAAATTGTTAACAAAAAGAGATATCTAATGCATTAAAAATATTTAATTTTGATGCTAATTCAATTTTATGCTGCATAATATTTGACCTAACATATGTAACAGCTTTCACAATGACAATGTGACATTGTTGGCTGTAACGCTCTGTAAAAAACCAAAATGTGCCACCACCCACCCACAACATTCCTACTTTCTGTGTCTGTTTATTTTAGAGGATGTGTGGAGTGGCTCACGCTATAAACACATGTATGTACTTCACCCCACAATCATAAAGCACACAATAACACACACTCAACATATCCAGCTCAATACAATCACACTGAAGCCCTGATGATGCCACATTCTCATACACAAGCGCACACTATTCTAAGCGGTCTAACTAGCATCTGGATCAAATGGTATATGTGACAGTGCTTCGACAACCGGCATTTGTATTTAGTGTGTCTCCCTTCTATGTTCTGTCCTTTCCTGTTTAGCCTGGGCGTCTGCTGGGCGTCTGTGGGCAGTAAACAAAGGAGAGCTACGTAACCAATATGGCACGCTTAGAGAGATGGGATGGTTTTCATTGTGGCAAAAAACTCAGGGCGGATCAGACACTTCCACCATAAAAGTAAAGTATTTTGACAAACTCTGCTTTAAGCATGAACTCACTTATAAAAAGCTATTAATGAATGATATTTGAAATAATTGTAATTTCTGAATATAAAGTATACTGAAATAATAATTAAATCATTATTTATTTTGATATTTGGATTGTGAATTACAAAGTAGGCGTAGACGCATCATTTTTGTTATTCTGAAATAATCAAGCAAGAAGAAGAAAAGAAACAGAAGAATAGAAGAATGTTAAATATAACATTTAAACATTTAAAATTGCATTTAATTCAATAACTAAACTAAATAAATACAAATTATGATTATTATTGAATCAACTGAAGTGAATTGTAGAGTGCAAGCTTTCGTGTTTTAAGTTCTACTAAGTTACTGAATGAAATTTTGTAAAAACACAACAAAAAAAAACAACAGCTCTGTGATATTTCTATACCTCACCCTCTTTTCTCTCCTCGTTTTGAACCAAATCAGCATTTCTAACTCCGGTTTCTCTCTTTGCTCTTTAATTTCCTCCCCTTTTAAATTCTTCAGCTCTTTCAACTAATTTCTGCCACCCTCTGCACAGAGAAACCCTACAGTAAAACCCTAGACCGCCTTTTCCACCGAATCTCTCAATTGCCATCCACCCCCTCCCCACTCCAACAGTTTGATCTACTCAAAGTCACGCTCTTCAATTTTACAGTGACATCTGCGATTAGAAACTGTGTATCTGCCCACCCACGTGCTGCACATCACACAGAACAAGCTGTTGAAGATGTAAAGACATTGCATTCTGCCAAAAGCATGTACAAACGTCACCGTGCGACCCCGAGATCTGGCTGACAGAGCCGTCCTGGGATCACACAGTGGGGTGTGGGCTTTAATAGGCAGCCAGGCTGCATAAAACTCAATGCTTTGTTTGTTTTGCAGCCTTCATACTGTAAAATCCCAAAGCGATTCTCAGCGCCACCCTCTTTCATTGAGGAGTATCTGCAGAACAAATGTTCCTCACACTGGAGTTGTTACTGGCCACACGGTGGAGGAGAACGTGAGAGAGTGTGTATGTGTGTGTGCTTATGTGGTGCTGAAACGGACTGATGTGTGAACACACACACAGTGGAAGGCAGGGCCCGAGGGCCGTGGGGTGTGTGTAAATGAGCATTATCCTCTCTGCAGCCCCTCGCATCCTGACTCACGCCACATCACAGGACCAGACCCAGCCAGTCCACGCTCACCCAGCCATACATCTGTCCCCGAGCACAGTGGGGACTGAAAAAGACAAACAGAGAGGAGAGCCTAAGAGAGAAGCAGACGCGATGGCCGCATGCCGGATAAAAAGAGGAAAAGGAGTGATGGAGGAAGGATGTGTAGAGCAAAATGGATACAAAGAAAGAAAGTAATAGGAGAGTCCAGCTGTGTCCCATTAGAGGTGGAGCACAGGAGGTGGTTGGGGTTGGCAGGGGGCAGTGTCCAGGAAGTGCTAAGAGGGACATACAGCGGTCTGGACAAGGGTTTTATTAGACAAACTGCCCTCTGTCTTTCTCTCTCTCTACGCCCTTGGGCCTAGCAAGGGCTACACCAGTAGAAAACTATTAGAGCTGTGGAACTGAGGCCGGACCACCCAGAGACATACATATTATAATGGCTACCAGGAGGAAGTCCTGCCATCAGGCCTGCAGCTGGAGAGAAAAAGAGACCGAGTCTGAAAGAGAATGTGGATGAGGCAGACGGAGAAAGAGAGATAGATAAAAGAATAAAAGAGGCAACCGCTGAGGTTTTGCCACTTGTGAACACAGCTCTCCTTTGATTTTTTTGCTGTCTGACGCATTTGAATCAAACGCTTGTTCCCCACTGCTTTCGCTAATCTTGGTTTTCCACACGCTGTCGCTGGAGAGACACAGGTTGAAATAGTTCGCGCGCTTGCATCACAAGAGAAAATACGCACGGAATCTGAGAGAGCCTCGAGAAATGCGCGCGCCTCGGCGAACGGACCCTCCCGCCTTTTTCTGACAAATAACGATTATCGTCGGCAGCCCGAGGGGTAGAATACATATTCAAAGCGAAACATTTTTCTGGTATGGCGTTGTATTAGCATATTCATCACCATCGCCTTAGGTAACGTAACCAAAGTTTTTAATAACAGTATCTCGCTTTTAAAAGTAACTGAACCGCGACAAGCATATGTGGAGAATTTGACACAGCCACCCTCCGTGTTAACATTCCGGAGCAGGATGTGTATACCGGTAATGAGCCTTGGCTCGGACTTCTGAGATCCTTTCCTCCATTGTCTTTGATCTTCTCCTTCTGAGTTGTGTATTTGAGCGTCCAAACATGCTCACCGTCGCTGTCTCTGCAAACCACAAGAATGTTTGACTAAATAACGCGATTCCTCGGCAGGAGTCATGGAAAGAAAGTATAGCTGAGGTGAGGGCGGAAATTTGTTCTCTCAAGGTCAAGTTAGAGATGAGAAACACCGTAGATGTTTGGGAGGAACTCGTTTGTTACCATGGTGGATTCTGTTACCTCATCCAAATATAACAAACAAGGGTGGCTCCGGTTTAAGTCTAGCCTTTGACTATTCTGGATGAAAAATGATTTATATGAAAAATATTTTTATATGAAAAAAAGAAAAGATATTTATACGGCAGAAATGGTAAAATTAGTATGCTGGTACGTCATTTCCCATTCAGCACTGGCCACTATCACACACCTTCTCATACTGTTTGCCAGACCTTGTGCAGAATCAGCCCAACACCAGCTCTCAGAATATAGTCTACTGTAACACTTAAGATGTTTACAGTTTTACAAAGCATCGGGACACTTCTATGTGCGTTGTAAATATATAGTTAATATTATTTAGTGCATTAGGAATCATAAACTAAGAATAAAAATGTATGCAATTCATACTTCACTTTTTAATTTATATATATATATATATATATATACAAATTGAACATAAACTTAATGTTGTAAAGTATTACATAAATACATATACACATAAATAGAAATAAAGTAATGTTTCATGGTAAACCATAATGGGGGTAAATATAAGCCTGAAAGAAAAAAAAGTAATAAATCCAAACTAAATTAATAGTTTTATAATATAGAGCAATTACACAGGGAAAGTACAGACTTGGCAACTCAGCTGTCCAGTTAAATGCTACAGGTTCCCTGATTTAAAGTTTTATAAAGCTAAACTGACTTTTTTCTCTCTCTCTTTTGTTACATGAGCAGAGATGTTACTCATACATAACAGGTTACATTGGCGCTATTAAATAAAACATTATTATTATTAAATAAACACACAATCTTATAAAAAAAAAGAGCTGATACCTGATATGATGAATGAACTTAAAGAATCTTATTAAGAACCTAAGAGGTTAATGTAACTTTTATACTGTCAATAAAAGAAACTTATGAAGACTGCTAATCCATTTTGCCCTAGATGTAGATATCAAAACTGTTTTAATTTTATTTTATTGACTTTATAAGGGTTCAATAGATTAAAAAAGCAAAAGCATGAAAAATATTTTAATTTTTTTAATCCCAAGAAGGGTTCGATTTCAAGGAAAGAGCAACTCAGCGCACTATTCAAAAATGCATCATTCACCTCAGTCTCGGAGTTCACTTCAAAAAGTGAAGCTTATTCATTCGCAGGTAATTATTAAACCACCAAATGCTGTCCAACACAAAGATTTACGGAGAAGGTGTCCCTGCCAGCAAAAAGCAAAAAGTGTTGGGAGGGTTTATTCTCCCTCTGGCAACATTGTCACAATCACATGGTTGGTCTCTCGCTCAACCCTCATCCCGTCCGGTTTAATGCTGTAGGCTCCCTGACGGAGCTCAGGTCGGAAGATTTAATACTTAAGCTATTCAATCATTAAGGTGTTTTATACATCTAGCCTCGGCCTTCTCGCTCCCTCGTAAAAAATAATATTTGTCTTTCCAACTGTACTGTGAACCACAAAGTCCTTATATTTTATTTTCATCTGTGCTGTAAAACCTTGTTCTTGCCCTCAGACCCACCCGGCTATGGGCAATTACCTTGTTCTGTAACTGTACTGTGGTGTGCGATCATGTATGTGTATGCGTGCCTGAAGATGTATGAGCTGAGCTGTGGGGAAGCCACACTCTGGGCAGGAGGTCAAGGCTACTTGAGATTGCGAGAGTGTGTAATATGTGCTTTAACTTCCCTCGGCCTGGCACACGCACGCACTCACCAGCCCACATTTGCAGCCATGTTTTTCCAGGCCTGAAATGTTACCGCTTCTGTGGTGGTAACGAAAAGTTGTAAATGAAGTGTGAGAAGAAGTTGGAGTGAACAAGTGTACAATAACAATGAGTTGAGTTCAAAGAGAGCACCCACCTAGGTTTCGCAACTGAAGAACATTTCATACCTGCTGCTTCAACAGTCTTCCCCTCAGTTTTATCAGTAGAAACTGTCCAGACGAATAACATCGCTGTGTGCTTGAGTGCTGTGTCAAGTCAGCTAATATTATTGCTGCCTCATTTGCTAATCAAAGCGCTAACTTATGAGATGAGCTGAGTGATCCTGTTAGCATTGTGAAGAGGCATCTTCAGGGCTGTCATTTTTCTCTTCTACTCCAGGCTCGTTAGAGGACAACGATCTGCTCATTAGGAGTGGAAGTAGCGGGTGTGAATATGAGGAACCCTCCAGAGAGACTGCTCAGAGCTGTTGCGGATTTGCAAACTAGTCAAACATAGATTTAGGCAAATTCTCTGGAAGGATGGAATACATTACATTAAGTTTGCAACACACGCATGACTTATTATTTTAGACATTCACATATTTTAAACAGCCTGAAACAGCTTTGTGACTGTTTTTAAATATATATTTATGTTTACATAAACCAGTTTCAATCGACGTACTCTAATACTCAGACTGAAGTCTAATTATAATTTGAAGTAATTAGAATTTACTTAAAATGGGGTGTTTTAAGACTTTGCATAGCCATAATATATCAAATAAGCAATTTGAATATCTTTTAGTATGTGTTTCTGTGGCTAAATTTGAATGTTTCGTGGCATTACATCTGAATACAGAAAATTGAGCATCCATTTGACCAGTTTCAAATTAAACATTAACCCTTGTTCTCTTGTTAAAGCTGCTAGCACGTCACTCATGAGGTTGTAAATACCTTCTCATAGCCTCTTCCTCACCTCCGTGTATATAACTACAGTAATGAGGTCCACCAGATGGCTCAATATGTGCATGTGATGTGTGTGTAATTTGGCAATGTTGTATAGTCCTGACCCAAACTTCAGTATAAAACAACCCAAGTATAATTCTCAACTACTAGATTATATGCACAAAAAAAACATCTGTTTATCATTTGAAGAGAACCCACTGAAGATATTTTTGCCTGGATTAAATGCAGATTAATCAGATTGTCAGGTCTGTTTTTATTCTTCTCATAAAATTTTGGGTGATTATCTTGGATCATGACTAGAACGTCAATTTTTTGGCCCACTCTCTCCATGGCAACAGTTTATATATTCCTTTTTTGACATCGTGAATGATTTTGTCACCTCTGTCCTTTCCATCCCATTAATAAGGCAAACACATTACGGCACAGCAAAGAGAAGATAACAGGAGCCTGGATTTTCCTCTCAAACCTCCTCCCAAAGAGTAAAAATATTTTCTTATGCTTTAACTTTGTAAAGGTTTTGAGAGTGAGCGGGTCCCATGGACAATGAAAAGCAGCAGCTGGACTAAGCTGGGGAACAGTGAGATGACTATGGGCATGGAAAATGGGGTATTCTGTATCAGCATTCGGTTTCCAAAATTCAGCATTGTCAACACTTTTACACACTTCTTTTCTCCGCAGCTTGTTGGGTGACTCTAGCCTCTGCCAAAAACACTTAACCTTCATAGCCCTCATTAAACAAATCTTTTTGGGATCCATGGGTTATTGGTGTCCAACACAATGAGCTGGAGTCTAATACAGGAGAGTTTGTTTTGCGATATGATTCTATTCTTGATTCCTTCCCACTCAGCCTTACTCTCTTCAAAATAAAAAGCACCAAAAAATACTCATTAGATCTGGTAGTGTTGGAAAACAACATGCATTAGCGATTCTTTCATGCACTTACCATTCCATCTAAGACGAAAGTTCTCCATCTGTAAGGGTCTGTCTGTCTCTGGTGCGCTTTCTTCCTCTCTGCCTACCATTATCCCGGTTTGTCTATTTTCCTACGCCGCGTTTGTTTTTCTGCAGCATTCCAGCGTTCCATTGCCGCATTAAAGCCGGATTCCTGAGTATAAATGGATTACATCATTGTTATTGAATAGATGTTGCTAATTCAAACGTGCTGTATGGATTTGTTTTTAGAAATCAAGTACAGTAAGTGTTTGGGGAAGAGCAAGGGCACTGGACAGGAGGAAGCAGAAAGAAACGGAGAGAAAGCCACAGGAGCAAGTTAAAGAGATCCCAACTAAACTTTATTTTTTACCTTGAGTGTTGGGTTTGGAGGTACGACCAAGCTTTGTGGCCGGGCTGTGTTTGGGTTTTTCCCTATCTGCTGACAGCCGTCTCCATTGGATCGAGGCAGGACGCTTCCCACAGCGCCGTAGCCAATCATGCCAATCAGATTTGACATTTCGAGTGGGCCCCAGAGTCAGGCTGAGCAACAGACTGACCTGTGAGCTTTGTTAACAATACCACTCAGCAGATTTCAACACCCGCTTAGTTCCCAAACACTGCTGTGCATCTCTAGGCTTGATATTGTCGAAGAGGACAAATTGAATTGGGCTTAAATTGAGCACTGGTTGAGGGGGGGCGGGGGGACCCTGAATTGCA
>JAUCMS010000145.1:7800004-7831906 GCA_032357445.1 Enteromius radiatus | reverse complement strand
CCGCCCCCCCCCCCCCCCCCCCCACCGAAATGCAGCAAATTGGCGCAAAGGGCTGTTGGGTATTTTGGAACATGTTAACGCACATGATTTTTGAAACATTTCCATCAAACTACTGTTCTCCTGGGACCTCGCAATGAAAAACCCAAACAAAGACAGCTAACTAAAGCTGCATTAATGCAAACATGGAGGCGTGTTTAAAACTGAGCAAAAGTGATAGAAACGAAGATAAAGCAGGAGAATGAGAAATCTGAGAGTCCTGTGATTATGCCCATGAGTTTTTGTACACATACACACAGTTGTTCTGACCACCCAGCAATTGACCCCATCACTGCTGCCCCTCACCCAGCTTGGAGCATGAGCTGGAAAAAAAACTACACTGCCCACTTCCTCTTCTTCCACTCTGTCTCTTTCTCCCACTCTCTCTGCCACTCCCAGTCATGTTATATCAGCTCGTAAAGGTGCAAGACTTTGAACCCCATTGTTAGAAAATCTCTTGCCCCTCCCCAGATGACAGCTAGATTGTATGTTCATTAAACATATAGTAAAAGACATATCTATACATTTAGGATTTCAGGAAGTATGGGGGAGAAAGGAGTAGTTCATTTTTTTAAGTTAGTTTTCAAAACAGGCTATTCAGTGTTTCCACCAGTGGGGGATGTTATCGTAATATGTTAAAAAATATTGGGGTCAGTAAGACTTTTTGGCTAAGAAAATACTTTTTTGTTAAGAAAAAGAAAACTTTTATTATCCAATGATAAAACAGAAAAGACTTTTGTTACATAAAATTTCCATTTTTAAACAAACACTGTTCTTTTGAAATGTTTATTATTCAGTGAAGCCTGAAAAGACGTCTCACAGATTATACAAAAATATTATTAGAAGACTGTAATGGTTGTTTAGAAATATTCATTGTTAGAATATTTTAAATAAAATAGTAATTTTACGTTGTAATAATATTTCAAAATATTACTGTTTTAAAGAAACTCTAGCCTTAAAGAAATGAAAAGTACTTTATATTTGTTAAAGTTTTCACAGTGGAAATTTAATTATTAAAAAAAATAAAAATGCTAAATTATGAACAGCAGATTAGATCAATAGATCGATAGAAAGCAACTAGCCCTGTTCTCTTTCAAACCTGTGTAGCTTATCTTAGTTCCTTCAGCTTCACAGTTTTACACTGAGAGAGGAAATTTAAGGCTCCTGTTGGGGTAATGTGAGCTGGGCACAAGACAGAGCACTGAAGTCCCGCAAACCCTCAGAGGAGGGAGACTGCTGCTCTTCTGATGGTTAGGAGAACTTATTTCCGCTAGTGCTGTGATCTGGCTTTGTCATTAACACTACTGCTGTCCGAGGATTACAGTAGTAAAACAGATTACCGTCTTTTACAATCTAACCACTCAAACCAAACCAGAGCACCTAGTCTGGTAGACAATTCTGGGAGTATTTTCTTATAATGTTTCTCTCCTTCTACATGTACTGTACACTTGCTTTTTCTCACCATCCTCACTGTACCTCAGTGTCTTCCTCTCTTTCTTTTTTCCGTCCTTCTTTCCTCTCTCTGGTGCAGATGTTGCAGCGGTAGCAAAGGTCAGAGGTCACTGAGGGTTTGGGTTTCCTGAGTACAGCCTCCTGCAGAGCTCAGTCAGGGCGCTTCCTTCAGCTCAGCCCACTCTCTGCAGTCTCCTCTGCAAAAATATTAGTCTTCAAGCAGCACAGGGGAAAAAGAAGATCGAAGGAAAATATCAAAATATCCTTTTTCTTTGCCAGCTATGATGGTACCATCATGGCTTCATATTAAAGGGAAAAAAATTGTGAGTGCACTTTGCTGAGCACAAACAATGTATAACTGTGGGTTGTCATGTCCAGGTCATATTTCACCACAAAATCAATAATGGAAAAAAAAAAAAAAATACATAAAGTTTTTGCATAAAGTCAATGCACTCTATATACTAAGGATTTGAAAAATTGGTCAATGCCATTTATTAACAGAATTTCTAGCTGCTCCAATGCAATGCAAAGCATATTTACCACATGCACACAAAAATCCTGGCAACTACCATTATGAGTTATTCCATTATGATAATAAGAATGAGATCTTTCACAATTCATTAGTGTTTTCAGGCCTTGGGGGATTCATCTCAGACAAAAAAAAGGTTCTATTTTTAATTAAATAAGTTTATAATCAGCTTAACAACTTATGTGAAAAGTGGAATAAAACATGAGCATGATTTTGGGAATCTTTTATTATTTGGCATAACCTTTCTTTGGAGTTACATTTCACAAATTTGAACATTTCATTGGTAACCTAGAAATAGTATAGTGTTTTATATTTCATAGAATGTAATTACTTCAAAATCCTGAATCCTAGATTCCTGAATCTTTCTGTTTATTACCAGATTTAATTTAGATTTTGAGTTAAACATTTTCAGTGTGAACTCAGATTTTTGGGCCCCACTATTTTTATGCAAGTAAATATTAAACATTTGTGTACATGTTTACAAGCAAAGCCTATAAGTTTGTGTAAGTGTGTGTGCTCTAGCAAGGGCCCAGAGGTCCGGCCTCAGCGCTCTTTATAAACACATCAGTTGAGTTGACAGTGCACAGTAGGGGTGGACTGCAAGGCAGGGAACTGGGACACAGTCCTCATAAAAAATCACTTCTAATTTATTTCCCCCCAAATTGGAAAGTGCACGCTCACACCTGACTAAATCATCATGCGTCAACAGAAGACGGCCCCCCGCCGCACACAGGCGAAACCTGAGCTCAGCTTTGCTGCACGGTCTTGGGACAGCCAGGCATGAAAAAACACACGAATGCACTGCGCACCCTGTAATGGATTCCGCAGATGTGCCGGTCTCTGCTATTCAGAAATCCTTTATCAAATTTGTAATTTTGCTCTTTTTTCATTTTTCACACTGGCCAAGATGGCCTCAGAATGCCCTTTTACTCTTTCTTATGCTCCCTCTCAAGGCTTTTAGCTACTACCCTTTCTTGTACACTACCACCCTCCTCCCATCGGCTCATCTATCACGTCTGGGCCAGTTGGCGTTTGTATGTGGGGCGTCCATGCTCAGCATGCTTCAGGAAAAGATGCCTTCCACTTAATCTCATATTCTTTATTTAACTCATAATCAGTTTTCTGATCAGATCATTTAATCCCCCCCCCCCTTTTTTTTTTCCTTCTTCGTTCCTCCAGGTTCCTGCCTTGTTCGTGCACTTTCTCTTCGTTTTTCTCTCTGTGGAGTACCGGTTTGTAACGCCTAATGTGTAACACACATGTCATTATGCCAAATCAGATGCTGTTTGCTATAAGCTTGACATAAACAAAACAAACATCATTAGTGCTCATGGGATAGGAGGTATCGAGACGGGATGGGTCGTGTCGGATCACCACTGAGACAGAACATCAATGCAGACCTCCACAAGCTCAGCTCATTTTAAGGGTTACTCCCCCCTAAAAAGAAATCTGTCATTAATCACACACCCCCATGTCGTTCCAAAACTATAAAAAGCTTAGGTTTTTCTTCTAACACAATTTAAGATATTTTTAATGAAAATTTGGAAAGTATATGGTTAGATACTCTCTAAAATAGTGTAATGGTGATGCTACAGTGCCAAATTGTTGAATTTGTTTTCTTTTTGCATCTTGATTGAACCAGTGATGGCAGATGGACTATTCTGATGATGTCTTTCATACTTTTCTGGACCTTGACAGTGTTATTTACTTGGGAGACAATGGGACACTCACGAGTCTACCAGTTTTCATCCAAAATATCTTGAATTGTGTTCCCGAAGACAAACAACGCTAACAGGTTTACAGCAGCATGGGAGTAAGTAATTAATGACAAAATGTAATTTTGTGGTGGAGTAACCCTTTAGCACAGCGGTGCAGTCTAGAAACAACTGAGGTGGAAACCAAAATGTTGCAGGTTCGTACCATGAGAGGGAATGAGCCTGTACACTGGGGACTATGGGAACCTGCACTGTATTGGAGACAGTAGATATATTAGGCAACAAAATGTAAATACCTGGTATAATCAAAATAGTCTAGGGAAATTTCAGTATAGTTTGTCTTAACTGTCTTGAAGAATATGCAGCAGAATTAGCTGCATATTTAGGATGAGATTTTTATGTTTTTCTTTACAGTATGATTCCTCGTCTCCAGGTTGCATTAATGATATGTTTAATACTTTTCAATACTGGTGGGGAGAAGTGGGATTTAGCGGCCAAATGAATGATTTCAATATTAAATAAATGTGCATTTGCTTGTGATTTTTTAATGAATTCATTTTTAATAAATAAATGAAATCCAATAATTGATCTAATACTGTAGCTAACTGTTAATAATTAATTCATTTATGAAATACTCCTGACGTAACTTGAAATTCTCAAAAGTAAGATCAATTTGTTTTGGAATCACATGTCAAGCTATATGTTTTTCAGTCACTTCTTGAGTATGTTTGATTCACTAATAAAAATCAACTGAGTCATTCATTAAGCCAGCGGTTTTCAATCCTGGTCCTCACGCTTTTTTTAAGGAATCAGTTTCCAACCATATACCGTGTTAGGTGTATTCAGTGATGACATAAAACTCCTCTTTTCATTACAATGCACAATAAAGCTATTGACAGTGCATTCAAAATAGTTCTGTATGCATCCAAAATGTAAAACAAATAATGTACTGTATATATATGGCAGTGTTGGCTAAAATTTATATTTAATTCCCATATAACAGCTAATATTTAAGCATAGCACTAAAATAACTATCAATCCTCCTGAGAACAGATCTAGCGAAAGGTGAAAGGGAGATTCCACGGTTGACTAATGTCCTGGTTTGGTAGAGAGTGAAGGACAGCAGTAGTCAAAGGTCAGACAGGGTTAGGCTGTCAATGCTATGACATAGAGCGCTTTAGCTCTCTCTCTTTGCCCTCTGTCTCTCTAGGGCCATGCCAGATGTTAAAATCTATGTAACTACTGACAGGCCTACACAGATCTTTCTCTCAGCCTGTGACTGACCCTTGCAACCTCTGTTCTCACAGCTGTTGTACTGTAGCGCACGGTTTCCACAGAGATGGCAGACAGAACAGAAGAAGAGGATGGATGAGGCTATAACTTATGTGGTAAAAAATTGTGTATCGAGTCAATGTTTTCACTAAATATATACTACACAATGTGAGAATGATGTAAATGATGTTGATGAAATATGTGTTTGAAGGGGAGATGATTGATTATGTAATAAAAATATTATAGACTGTTTAGGATTTTCCACAATGATGTTCCCAAATTTTCCACAATGAATGTAAAAAAAAAAAGAAAAAAAGTCATGAGTCAAAAGAGTCATACTTAAGTATGGATGACATCATAGAAAGTATATAACACACAATATTTGTATGTGTATGTGTGAGTGAGAGGGAGAGGGAGAGAAAGAGACAGAAAAGTTTATATATATGAGAAATAATAGAAATACAGAAAAATATAATCAAATAACAATATTAAAAGGTAATTACATTATGATATGACTAGGGGAAATCATTTATCAATAATAAGACAAAAAAAATAATAATAATAAAATATTATTTTTATAATTAATTTATAATTAATTTTGTTATTATTTATATATATATATATATATATATATATATATATATATATTATATTTTTCTTTGTGACTGCATTTTTATTAAAACTTAAACTTAAAACATCATTCTAATTAGACTGCACATAATTTAGCATTCAGAAAATGAATGAATTGATGAAATTAAACAAATAATTTAATAATAATAATAATACAACTTTCCTGCAATTTTAGATAATATCTGACTATGAATGAAAACTGAATGCATATTTATGTATGCAACATCAAAGTATATATCTACAGAACAGTACATAAACACTTGGATTATATATCTAAGTAGAATATTTTTGAGATGCATTTAATTTGACAGTTTAGCTCCAACCCAAATCAGACAGACAAACTAAACAAGGTATTCAAGATTACTAGAGTTTGATCAGGATTGGACTAAACTCTGCAGAACAGAGGACATTCAGGTTTAGATGATGTCATAAAGAATAATATAGAATGTTTTATAGTAGCTTGAATAATGTCTTGGATGAATTACTTGGACTGAACTCGTATAGTCTGTCAACATAAGAAAACTGCTTACGGCAGTGCTAATATGCTCTGTGGTAAAAACGCCAGCATGTTTTTCTGGTTCTGAATTTTAGCGGAGGGGATGAAAACTACAGTCTGGATTTTGTCGCATTCAAGCACTGGATGTTTTTACACCCCTACAGTCCCTTATGGCTACACTAATCTGCTAACCCACTGGATTTCGACACTCGTTGAGCAACAGCCCAAACAATAATGCCACTTGGTATTATCACAACCATGCAAGAACAACAGCCATTTAGACAGGAGACACACTGGGGTGTGATTTGCATGGGTGACCACTGGGGCTAATAAGACAAGCAAACATTTTTACAAACAAACACATCTGTTAAGGCACTGTCTCAGGTGATTAATCACCGCAGTAATTGTGGTGTAGTCCCCCCAACCAACAAGTCAGGTTCTGTGCTGTGGGAAACATGATCTGGGCTAATACAACCTGCAGTGCTGTGCTAAGTTGTGTTTGTGTTATTACAGCTTGTCCAGCTGCATAAGCAACAATGCCTTGAAGAACCGAACACACCCCAAGACAAATCCAAGCCATAGAACATCACGTTACACCGTCGTACCACCATAAACCGCCAAATTAAACACCACCATACCAGACTGATCCAAGCACCTTCAAACTGAACACAATCATACATCACCATAAACATTATCACACCAAACCACATCAAAAACACCATGTAACACCATTAAATCTACTCAAAATAACCGATTCAAACACAAGCAAACCAACAGGGTCTTTTGCTGGATGGATATAGTACAGATTATTTAGAGACTACTCAATTCTTGGCCCAAGAACAAGCTCTCTCTCTGCGTAAATATACAAGATCTATTTTGGATTAGAGATAGCAAAATGGCAATATTCTAAATCCTGTATTGAACTGTACTCGTAGGCTGCAAATTTCAGGTTGAGTAGCATTCAGAATGTTTTTCAACTTTTTGCAAATTAGAATTAGGGTCTCTCTTTTCTGAATGGCACATACGCCTGCCACAAATGATGTAAATGATGTTTGAATGTGTTAAAAAGTAACATATGCTAAATGTGTTCACAGTCAGATCATAAACATGCATTTAGAAAGGATTTCACATGTGTACAAGACCCAGAACAGCAGAATCCGACAACAGACTATGTGATCAGTTCATCTCTCTAATTTATTTTCAGTGCCTGTAACCTTAGTGACAGAAAATTATAGATTTTTATGACTACGTATTGTTTCTTTACGCATTTCATATTTACATTTACCATTATTTACAATATCCAAAGTAGCTTACATCACTGTACACACTATCACTTCTTGCTTTTTCTCTTGGGAATTGAACCCATACCTTGGCATTGCTAGTGCCATGCTCTGCTCCTTGAGCTACAGAATGTTTTTTTTATTTTTTTTATTTCAGTAATCATCAAAAAAGCAACTCCCACTTTTATTCATAACTCCTCCTCTCTGCTAATTCCCATTTTTTTGTTGAACGCAACTTCCAAAAAAGGCTCCCAAACGTGGCGATTAGGATATGGGTAAACCAACTCTGCCTCCTACTTTCCTCCCCTCTTCTCTCGCTCTGTCTTTCTTTGTCTCTCCCTCTCTATCTCCTTTTCCTTCAATCCCTGTGTGGCTGTATGTAACATCAGTAAAGCTGTCAGGCAGCGCAGCCAAGATAAACAGGCCGAGGGCTGGGTTCAGAGGTGAGAGGGGCTGAAATGTTTTTCCTAAGGAACTGAGGGACCCCTGGAGAACCACGGCTGGGGCCAGGCAAGGGCCAGCGGGGAAGACGATCCCCTCGATTGCCCTCTCCACACTAACACATTGGCCAATCTCCTCTCTCTCTTTTTCTTTCTCTTACTCTCCCTCTTTCTCCACGATCTGCATCTGTGTACACAAATACTCTCAACAGGATCCCCTTCACACGTACACACACTCATTCATTCTTTTGCTGTACTGGCTCTTTAAATTACTGCTGTGTCAACACAAAGAAAAGACACTTGCATACATATGTACAGTATTTAACCGACATAAGAATATAATAGCCTATAACCTAAGCTACTTATTTCTGTTGCTGTAAAAATTAAATTGCTATTACTTTGTCATCTTAAAAAAAAAATTGACATATCTACTAATCTGGCAGAAGAGTGCCTGTAGAGAGTGTGAGCATATGGTATATACTTTGGGAGGGGTGATATCACTCACCCAAGAGTGACCTTTCTCCCGTTGGCTTTCTCTCATCTCATGCTCCTTTCATAGAGAAAGTACAAACAGAATGACTGAGGGAGAAAGAAGGGAGCACGAGAAGGTATCTAGGTGTGTAAAGCAAACCAGAAATGTTATAATCTAGAATTGGGTGCTATACTAAAATGAGGTGGAAAAATAGAAGGAGAAAGGCATGGGTCTGACACGTACATGCCAAGAAAAGCATGTTGCACTGAAATAGGACAATAAGATTGACAGAGCACAGGAAGAAGAACAGCAGAGGGTGAGAGAGTTGGCTCGATTTGAGCACATACCCGTTCCCTGCCATCTGGACCAGTGTTCATAACGAAGAGCTCAAAACAGAAGGAATCATCTGGGATCCGATTCCTTTTCATCCTACCCTGCTGCTGCTTCCGGTTCTCCAGTGCTCCTGACCTGTAATACTCCAGCATAGGTTAAATGGTAAAACTATGGTCAGTTCTCAAGGTTAAAAAAAGAAATAAAAATTAGAAAAAAACAAGAACTATAGTTTTAAAATAAGTACAAATTCACTTTTAAATTTGTGCTGCAAGGCAGGCAAAATATAACACGAAAGGAGTCATTTCCAACTTTTCTCTACCTTGTTTTCTGGACCAGCAAGTGATAAATTCATAATGAATATGGAATTTCAACTGCTTTGTTGATGTTTTTATACTTGTACATTATACTGTAAAACCACACACAAAGTGGCGAATGTCATTTTATTCAGCAAGGATAAATTAAATGAATCTAAAGTGACAGTAACACATTTACAATGTTGCGAAAGATTTCTGTTTCAAAGAAATGCTGGTCCTTTGAAAAATACTGAAAAAATGTGTAATGATAACCATGAAAAAATAGAATGCTGAAAATTCAGCTTTGACATTATTCTGATTTATACTTTCGGTAAAAGTTTTTTTAATATTGAAACATTTGCTTGCTGATGCAGGGAAAAGTATTTTAGTGAGAGTAAGCACGATTCCATGTTATGCATGATAGCCTCATACCTGTCATACCCTAAACAGTCATGAGTAAACCTCAAAGCATCAAGAACTATTACATATATGCACATATGTGCTCAAGGGAATAAATAGGCTATCTCTGCTAAAATTAAAATAAGATTAGAGCACAAACTTAATAATATCCTGCTGCCTATAACAATTGCATGGAGGTGCACAAAATGTAATAGTGTTAATAACACTTTAATAACTTTACTTGCATTTATATAACAGTCAAATAAATAATTTGCAAAGGAAATCATTTATAATGAAAAATAACTTGTGACTATGTATAATCAGCATATTAGAACCGCTTCTGATGAAGTGAAGGGAAAATTCAGCTTTGCCATCACAGGAATTAATTACAAAGTCTTTTGAAATTATAACAATATTTGTCATTTTATTTGTATCATTTGGTTTAAATAATTTCAAGTATAAAATCACATACCTTCTTGGAGAAGCTCAGCAAGATAAAATCTGGAACGCGACCACAACTGGAAAATAACTGAAACATTCTGCATAAAATGACAAACATAACATGCCGCTTTGTTCCTACTTGCATGCTGTTTTTAATCTGTAAACATTTGTGTGTAAATGTGCTTTAATTTATCCTGCTTTGGCACTTATTTCCCATGGCAATGAAACCATTTGAAAGCTGTACTGAAAATAAGATGCTTGACAAGAAGAAAGAAGTCACGAGGATAGAGGAGCATATCTGTTACCTGCTTTTTCTTTCCCAGCCCTCAGCTTCCTGCCACTGCTGCCCATCAATCTGCCCAGGCCACAATGGTCTGTGACAGAGCCGGGCAGGACCGCAGGGGAAGACAAACACTGGTGGATACACACTTCCTCTTCCCTCCTGTCATACTACTCACACAGGGGTCTGCCACCCTGTCGGCCTCCCTCGTGCTCCTCGGCACATCCTCTGAGCACATAAATACCCAAGAAAAACTTCCTGCCCTACTCCAAAAAACCTGACCCAGGAATAAAACAAATATAAGGAAGGTTTTATTAGAGTAGGAAGAGAGATGGTTTTATTTTTATTCGAGAAATGATTGATTTTGTGCCGAAGTATCAGCCGTATTTCCGTATACATCCAGCACTCCGGGTTCAAACACATATGCAACCATAGGCTATGGAGAGACCCTGTGCAATTATATTATTTTCACTTGAGCTTTTTCCTCCCGCAGGCCTGAGATGTCCTTTCATTCTCCTCTCTCTCACTCACTCAGCATCTGTTACATCTAAACAGCCCACTTAACCTCATCTCTGTCACTTTCTCTGCCGGCAACATGCACATACGCACAGAGGCATACTTTCTCTGAGATCTCTCACAATGCATTCATGACAGAAAAAGAGAGGAGAAATCCTTAGTAAAATTACTGGAGGACATTAATCATTAGGGCAGATTATAAGCAGCCCCTGTACTGCCAGATGCCTCTCTGTTTGAGCCTCTGCTCTGCAATCTCAGGGCACTTCACCTCCGCTGCTGCTGCCTCTCAGGGAGGACGGCCATTGTTTCTGGCCAGCTTTTATTTCTTTATTCCTAACATTTTTTAAATAAGGCGCATTAGAGGGGTCTCATCATCTTTTCCCGCTTTTCAGCCCTCCTCAGCTTTGAACTTGGGGGCTGAAAACCACAACCCACTTCAGAACCTTTAGCCCTGTGTGGCCGCACACACACACATATATATATGGGCACATGAAGAAACCCACACATACGCTACAAAAGACTTGTTCCTCCATAACATGGTGCTTCAGGACTGAAAAATAGTCCCAGGAAAGGTTCTCTAAAGGCAACAAAAGGCCAAGGGGAATATAACTATACATGTGCACACACACACCCACAGCCCTCTCTTAAAGGATTAAGGTATGAGAAGCAGTATTTAGGACTAAAACCACTAAAGTAGGGTTACTACCTTAGAAACTCTCTCTAAGAGTGATAAGTAGTCTCCACCTCCTCTCTCCTTTCGTTGTGAGAAATTGAAAATGGCAGTGAGTTGCTGTAGTAATAACGGTGCTCCACAGCTCCTGTGGTGTTTGCTGATGCAGAAAAAAGTATTTTAGTGAGAGTAAGTGTGATTCCATGCCATGCATGATAGCCTCATACCTGTCTGCTGTGTGAACAAACAGACACAGTCATAAGTAAACCTCAAAGCATCAATAACTACGTGCTCATGGGAAAAATCAGGCAGATAGAAATGCATCGTCTGCTATCTATTAAAATAAGATTAGAGCACATGTGTCTTAATCATGTCCTGCTGCCTATAACGATGGCATGGATGCGCATAATTGTTAATAGTGTTAATAACACTTTAATAACTTTACATGCATTTGTATTTCTCTTGAAAGAAAAAGTAAGCGAACAATCAAATCATTCACAAACAAATCATTTTTAATGCTTGTATGGGTACTTGATGACTACGTATAGGCTAATGTAAATTATTTATATTCTATATTTTAAATATAATTAATAGTGAGAACAAATATAAAGATCTATTAACAAAACATTTTGCCTTAAACTGCTAATATAGTAGGATCTAAAATATGGTCAAGCACAATAAGGCATTAATATTCGCTTTATATAATATTAAATAATAATTATTATCATAATCATCATAAATAGCCAATATGCTAGCAATATAAAGAAAACGTAATATTTTAATGTTAAATAAATAAATAAATACTGTAGTGTTAAAATAAAATATATATCCATCCCTCCATCTACATTTTTAGCAATGCATCAACTTTTATTTCGTATATCATAAATATAAATATTTTTTTATTATATATTTTTTTCAAATACATTCACCATGTTTGTTGTTTTATAAAAAGGATATAAAGAACTCTTTTCACTTGTTCCAGAACATTTCGTTTGCGGATTCGCTTTGGCTGGCTTGGGTGTAGAAGAGGGATGACCAACAGGAGCAGAGGGAAAGATTTCATTCCAAAATGTGCAAATAGTTTCCCCTTCTCATTTCCTCTCCTGCACACATATCTACAAATGTGAGCATAATGGCAGTAAATCCATTTAGATAGCACACAACAATCCTGTTCATTTAAGAATTAGTAGTGGTGCACAGAGCACGGCAGCATCTTGAAACAATGAATCACTGAACAGGACACATTTAGACAATGTCTGTCCAGAGTGTTAAACACTAGGTGCAACAAATCCGGATTATCTGGCAATGGATTATCTGGTATTGTTTAGACACACACACACACACACACTCATTACCTCACACCAGCATACTATATAGAATGGGGTTGGGGAAAGGTGCTTGAGAGTGGTGGAACATTAAGTGTTTCGAGTCACCCTGTGAACTCAAAGCTATTGTGCCAGTATGCTGGCCCATATCTGGGAGGCAGGGGGCTCTGCCATGACAGGGTCCCATAAAGGTAGTACTAAGAGAGTGAAGTGCAGAGAGGCTTCATCCTGCGCTCTCTGCCCACTGCCACTTCACTTGAGTATGTTCTTTGGTATGTGTTGCTCCCCAGCCATTGTGAACCTGTGCTCTCAATGGCCTTATCTCAGTGGTGTGGCATCTGTCCAATAGTTTTAAGGCACTAACACTTAAACTGTAAGCAACATTTGTTGTTGCTACAACTCTGTACAGCCAATACTAACCTATACCTTTGCAGAGCCACCGAATTTTGTTTTTTTTTTTAAATAGGCAAGCTCTTAAAAGCAAATGTTTATTTTCGTCTAGATGATAAGTTCTGTTTAAAGCTTTAAAGTTCAATTTGAATTTTTTAAGTGTTAGTATAATTTTTTTAACGTACAGTTCTACAAATAAATGTGTTTTTAAAATAATTTCAGGTTTTTATGCCCACATAAACATTAGATAAAGCCGTTAAGCACATCATCCCATAAAGAAACGCCAGAAACGATACGTTTCTGCAAATCTGGTGCGGGGTTTTTTTTCTGAAAGAAAGCATTAGTGTTAGAAGGTGTTCCTCCAGAGCTGATTACCCTCCCTAGGATCCGTTTTGGTGGTGAGGCGCGGCCGGGAGAGCGTGAGAGGGGACAGCCGTCTCAGGAGGGAGCGAGGCAAGAGCAGAGAGGGAGTTCGACGCGGAAGACATGGACTGGCTGTTTGATGGCCATTCCAGCTGAACAAACAAAACACCCCAAAACACGACGAACCTGGGAGTTGGAAATATGTGCGGGTCTGCTACGAGGTCAGATTCCTAACCGTATCTAATTCAATTTTACAAACTGTAAGAAAACACAGAGTTCGATGGTGCCTCGGTCTCCTTACAAACAACGCACATACACAGTTGAACAAAACACGGGGGCTTTTATCTGTTATCTAAAAGCGGAGAGGCGAAGGGGTCAATTGGTTCTGAAACGAGTCCATTTGGGTAACGGTTAAAATTTCAAAATAATGAATGTGTTGAACCCAAATATTGTGATTTGTCCGTCTAGCTTTTTTGATACACAAGTCTCCTCAAGGGGGTTCCCGCCACAGTGTCAGTAGCCAGGAGAGGCTCGCGCGCGCGCGGTGGTCCGGTCAGCTCTGCTAAAGACATTAGTGCTGCGCTCGAGGAGAGCGCGGGAGGCTCATAGACAGCGCTCACTTCTCTAAATAAACATTAGTCTTAAAAAGTTTGGCCCCGCGACCTCTCTCTGATCGCATTTCACTCTGGATAGTAAACTTCATTTTTATCGCGGGACTTTCCCATTCTTTCCGAAAACAGTCTTCGGTTTACGAAGATATGAAATGCCTACACTGACAAAGTTTCTCTTTCACCTGGCTCTGGAATAGACGTGTATCCCATTTCTTTTACTGTGGAAAATAGAGCCGTTAAAAATGACACGGGAATTAAGTTTTAATTTCAAGATGAAAAGGTATGCATGCTTCTCCGTTGAGAAACGTGTTTGGATTAGTCCTGAAAACCAAAAGATCATTATTTTGTTTAGACAGACCTCAAAATTTCACACTGAGGGAAAATTTGTCTTCTAGAGTGCAAGAGGGAGACTGTAGGTGAAATGTTATGCCGTTATCTGAGGCGACTGTACATCCCCACATTTCACTTAAGATTTTTCTCAGTCTGTCACTGATAGGTTCTTGGGACTAGCTAAATTGAAAAATCACTACCCTTGTTGCACCATCTATATTTATATGTCATTTTCTAAATTGGAAAAGTTTTGGAGTTTTTTTATTTTATGCCTGTGAAGAAAAGAATCTCGAGAGGTGTGCCTCATGAAGATCCGTTTTGTATGAAAAGCAAAATGTAAATGAAAAAAATGTAAAATGAGTCGAGCAAACCTAAGCCATTCAAATCATTTAATTCATTCACGTTTTTTTTTTTTTTTTTGGTTGTAGTAGTATCCTGACCGGATAAGGGGAGCATGCTCGCGGACAGGCGACAGCTGCCCCTCTCCATCAAATTAAGAGTTTTTGGGTCACAAGTTAAGTCCTCGGGCTTCCATAACACTAACCGTCACTAAGCCAGGCTCCGCTTTGGTGATATCCAGGCCACATCTTGGAGGAGTGTGTGTTACTGTTTTCTGGCAAACAGAGAAGACGCACGGGAGGAGAAGTTGGGCATGTTGCCATGGAGACCGTCATTATACGGACCATGCATCACTTTTTGCCGAGCGGTCATTTTTAGGTCATATAAAGAAGCTATTGTGCTCATCTGATGACAGAACAGATTTCAGAATTTTCTTCAGTAATCGCTCATCGCGGTGATGCCCGTGTGTTTCTCTGTGTGTGGGATGGCAGACCAACAGCAGGTGTCCTTCAGTGAGTCCCAGTGAGACGAAGTCGATGGGGCGAACACTTCCAAAGTTAATATTTTGTTTCCAGAGAAGAGGGGAGGCCTGTATCTCTGCTTTATTTACACATTCTAAATTAATTAAGCAGAGGATTCCTCGGTGCGCTAGAAAAACATGGAGGGGGAGATGCTGGGCTGCAGAGGGAGGGCCTAATTTATTGTGGCCGTACATCTCTGCTTCATGCCAGGGTCTCAGGGGACTCGGCCGACGGCATTCCTTCACAATGAGGACTAGAGCTCCCATCATCTGTTTATTTCACCGCTTTAAATGAAAGAGTGTGTTAGAGTGAGAGAGAGAGAGAGAGAGAGAGCAGCAAAGTTTCAAGACACAACAACAAAGTTTATTGTTGAACCCACTGATAATTGTCTTAACGAGCAATATGATTAGGAGAGTTATAGAGAGCCAAAATGTCAGAAGCCACATTGTATTAATAAAACATCCAATATTGACTTGTACAGGTTGTGTCAATAGGTTTCATTATTTTACATTAATCAAAAAGGAATTGTGAAAATAATAATAATGACCACGTTAATGCACGCAAAAAATAAAAATAAAATAAAAAAAAGAATAAAAAAGAACTTTGGACTCGAGATCATGTTTTTTAAAAATGGATAGGCCTAGATGAATAAAAACATTTAGCCTATATTAGGAGTACGAAGCACCGTGTCGTTCTTGCAGCAGGTGCCCCAGTTCATCTAAGGTAATATGTACTTCAGACTCATTTTTATATCAATATTTTTTCTAATTATAACTAGAACTAAAATAGATTTAGAAGCTATCTTGTAACTAGATCCTCACAAATACTAGACACGCAGTGGAGTGTTGATAATAACAAGCCAAAAACAACATCAACTATTTAATAGGCCTAATAATAATTTTAAAATAATGCGTTAAACTATTTTAAGTAGTTTTAAAAGAATATTATAATATGCAATAAATTCATTTAAAAATAAAGTATATGTATATATAGCCTTTTTGGCACTTTTTAAATGTATACTAGCCCAAACCATGGCATAGCCTATTTGATATTTTACACATTACATTAATATTTAATATTAAAACTGACGTTAGCTGCATTAAACTAGGCTATATGAAATAATCTGTTGCATATTAGGTTAATAAAAGGTTGAGAGTATGTGCTGCAAGCAGCCTAATCATGACAGAAGAATACGAAATCATTGCCAGCGCTTTTAGGCGTTATTTGAACCAAAAAATATGAAAACCACTGCCATATGTAAATTCTGTGTTAGTTAACTGAATTGCTGATAAATTAAATAATAATAAGCCTACACATTTGTAATTACATTTAAATAAAGCATAACACAATTTATAATTAATGCACCATTTATCTTGACGAGATAAATCCGTGTTATTGTATACTGAACGATGCCTACTCGTTTTACGCGTCACGGGAAAGCTGTTTCTAAAAGGAGAAAGTTATGAAATGCGCCTGCTTTACACCATAAAAGAAAAAAGAGAATTAAAATTATTCACTAAAACATATTCAGACATTGTTGAAATTACTTGTCCAAATTACTTATATAGACCATAGGCCTTTTGTAAAATTATGGCAATAGAAATATCTAAATGAACTCTAAATCAAACCTTCATCCCTTAAAACAAAGAGAAACTTATGCGAAACTATCCTACATACAGACTATAGCCTGCATTTATTTAAATGAAGTGTAGGTCGGATAGCGTTAGTAAAGGTTATCAAACTTTTATTTTATAATCAACAGCACAGTTCTCAAAGGAAACTGGAGAGAAAAGACATAAAAATCACTGCACGCAGCAGTGTGAACCTCGTAATTTGGATGAACAGCCAGTGCAAAAAAAGCTGACAATGTCGCAAAATGTAGAGAGCATTTAAAACACCAGGGCAGAAGCAAATACGCAGTTGTTTTATCCGTTTTAAAATTACAGTGATAGAAGAGATAAGTAGAGATAGGCTACGCTTTGCTCCACGCGAAATCGTGGGTGGTCCCCTCATGGTGTAACTAACGCGCCACACGGAAAAAAATGAAAGCGAAATGAACGGGCAATTAGTGGGATTTAAGGCCGTAACCCATGATTTACACTTTCGATCCGATTAAAGGAGAGTGATGTGATTTCTCATGGAGAGACAAAACAAGACGGAAAAGTACTGAACGTCAAGAGAGAAGATAAACGTCCTTTTTACATTGAAGCCAATCTCGCATTTCTCCTCCTTTAATCAAGGGCCCATCTTTCTGAAACTTAACTAATAACCACAAATTCATTAGCTGTAAATTATGACATAGGCGTAAACACGACCACATGTAAGCAAGAGCGGTTAGGAGGACATTTTTCTCCTTTCTATTTCATTTATAGGCCGCGAATACAATTTTATTCGCTGTTAGTACAGATCAAATGTACACTATTGTGTAATGCTCCTTCCTCTCTGCTGCTCTGTCACCTCAGACCAGCGATACATTTATCGTCCTTCCTTCACTTGGCTAGTGAAGCACATGACCTCCGCCCTCAAGTCAGCCTGATGTCCCAAAATAAATTCACCCTTTTTTATTCACACATAGCCTACATAAGCTAAATAAATACATTAAATAACTAAATAAATATATAGATTAGGCTCTAATAAGACCCCTGGTTTAATTATTCAATAGGCCTTTCAAGCATCACATTTCTGAGCAGCCAAAAAGTATACATTAATTTACCTTAGGACTCAATAATTAATTAAGTAATTTACACATTCTTAGACTCTTACAGATTGTACTTTGCCTATTTATTAAAATAAAAACCATAATAATTTAGTATAAAGGCATTACAAAATGTGTATAGCCTATGGCTACCATTATGACAGAAAAAAAACATTTCAGCTTTACGCGCAGTTTAGGTTGGTGGTCCAGAAGTATTTGCAAAATACGGGTTAACTGCAAGTTTGCTCTGGTTTTGTTCTTATGAAACATGGCCCAATATTTTAAGCTGTTTTTTAGATGACAAAATATACGACGTTTTGAATTAATAGGCTACAACCACGACCGACATGTTTGCATTCGCTTCAAAAGGATTTGCGGAGTTGAAAAAGAGAGAAAAATACGGTGACTGAGTCAACCCTTCCTTTATGCATAACAACAAGTTGTCAAAAACACCCCACGAAGCAAATTTACCCATTTGCGCACGAACCAAGTAAATAAAGGCAGCTTTTTTTATACCACCTTCTGAACAGTACCGTGTACTCGGCCAACACTGAAATGGATTCATCAGTCTGTTTTTCGCACAACGGTGAATTCCCGCTGCTTCTTTTGTACATGTCTCAAGACAACACAGATGACATGAAAGCGGACAACCGAGAGTCTTTTAAGACGATCGCCTTTCAGAAGCAAATGTGTGTGGCTTGTCTCGCTAGGGACCACTTGCTGGGTGCCCATTCAGGCTTTAGGGACAAGGTCTTCGGTGACAACATCAACAAATGGGCAAAAAGCTGCATTATTGTGGATTAGATTCCAGATGAAAAAAATGCTACCACAAATTAGCAACGAATCCTCAAAAGACTTAGTGGGTATCCATGTAGAACCCTCACATTCAATTATAGGCTTTCAAGCGTTGATGTTCCCATTGCTTTAGCTCTTTGTCGTTTGCCAGAAACTGGTCAATTATCATGGCTCAAAGCGCCACACAAGAGGAAACATGTGCCTTGGGCCTTCAACGTACTAAATACTGCTGTGAAATTGTCACACGCTATGAAGAAAAGTAAGAATCCAGCCCAAAGCCTGGATAAATAACGTGGCAGCAAATATTGGACATTTTGACAGTGTAATTATATTATTGTTCTTTGTATTTGAATAGTCTCATTAGTTCTAATATTGTATAAACTGCTGAAAAATAATTACACTCAACTAAAAACAACGTGGTTAAAGTGATTGGTTTTCCTGACAGTTTCCTGACAGTTGTTTGAGCATCAAATATTATATTTTGTGAATAAATGTTAGACAACTCAGTGGGCTGATAGGCCTGTTTGGAGACTAAAGCGGAAAGAAGTTAACGAAAACATCTTCAAAATTCACAAACATTTATTGTCTTGCCAATACAACAAAAAATGACCTATGGACATTGTTTTGTCTCTTTACATATAACAACATTCTTTTCACAGATATTTTTTTCAATGGAATAATGAAATATGTATTAACAAGAGTCAGGCAGAAAGAGGTAATGCGATTTACACCAAGATCCACATAATTATCTATCAACAGAAATAAAATAAGAATAAAATTCACCAGAACACTTCTGTTGAGAGAACTAGGGGAAGTGGGACGTTAACCTATGTAATCTATTTACAGCCCCTATTGTCTCTGGCAATGTGCTTTCAAAACAAGTAAATCCTGAGTTTTAAGTCTCGGTATTGACAGTGCTTTTCACAAACTCACAAACTATACAAAACAATAAAATAGTTAAAACAATCTTCATTTAAGTAAACCAAAAGAGGAAATTCCATGTCAATAAGTACAAACTATTTGACTTTCTGGACAAAACGGCAAAGGTCCACTGGCCGTCCAAAGGTGAAATCTTAGCTTACTATTTACATGGTCTTAATTTCCTCTCTTCAGCCTGTTTCTCTCTTCAAAATCTTACATATTTACAGTTCATAAATATACTTAATTATCCTTTTATTTACGAATTCAGAAACATGAAACGGGCGACATTTTAATCTTGCAAAAGTGTAAATCCTACCTTAGCAAATGACGAAACAACCATATTAAACTGGACTGCTGCACTTTCTATTTGCTGCCACTCTAGAAATGGCAATTGTTAAGGCTTGACGTTTTGCTCGAGAAAGTCTGTGTGCCGGGCTGAAGCATCGTTTCCTGCGTTAGATTCAAGTGGTTCGTGGCCGAAGCAAGTGTGGGAGTCAGCATGGCCAAGATCTGAGCCTGTCCACCCGGTTGTGTGGTGTACGGCGAAGCTGGTGAGCTAGCCGCTCCAATTATATTGTCTATTGAGAAGGAAGGCCGACTTGGGCCATTAGTGTCCGTTTTGAGAGGCGCCAGACCAGGGAGCGTCGGGCTGAGTTGAGGATAGAAAGGCTTTCTCAGCTCGGTACCTAAAAACGAAGGCAGGCTGTGTGGCGTGGAGAATATGGAGGAAGGCGTTGGGAGAGCACAAGGTGCGTTTTGGAAAGGGAACGCGCCTCCCGGGTGGTGTGGGTGGTAGGGGTGATGCGCGTGGAAATTTTGCAGCTGTAGGCCGTAATTGTAACCGTACGGTCCGTAGCCGAAGCCAGGCAGAAATCCCCCCGCGTCCCTAAGGATCTCGTTGGTCTGGTGTCTTTTGAAGCGCTTCCTTCTGCGCAGAAAACTCCCGTTGTCAAACATGTCGGCGGACTCTGGGTCGAGGGTCCAGTAATTGCCTTTGCCCGGGTTACCGGGCTCACGGGGTATTTTGACGAAGCAATCATTTAGTGACAAGTTGTGACGGATAGAGTTTTGCCACGCGGGGAATTTCTCCCGGTAATATGGGAACCTGTTGCTGATGAACTCGCAGATCTCGCTGAGAGTTAAACGTTTCTTTGGGCTCTGCAAGATAGCCATGGTTATCAGGGCTATATAAGAATAAGGGGGTTTCACCAAAGCATTTTTCCCTGGTTTATCCCCCGTTAACGTACCGGTTCTGTTGTCATCCCGTGGCCCGACCCGGTCAGCCGGACAGTCCAAGCTGCTTTGGCCCGGTGAGATTGCGCCCTCCCCCGCATTCTGCGATAGATTGTCATCGGAGTCATTGTCCAAGTGAAAACTATGATGGTGGTGAAGATATTTACTCTCTTTTACAATATCCCCGCCAACGACATCGATGTCCACATCGTCGGACAGAGCAGAACTGTCCGACATATCCGTCCCCAGAGTCATCCTTGGAGAGTCTTTTTGTCTTCCTCTCTCGCGTTCCGTGTCCAGTCTCGTGTAGCACCCAACACAAGCAGTGTGTTCCAATCAGTCACTTCTGCGTTCTGGAACCACAAAACTCCAGTCCTCCCGAAGCCAAGAATATCTTTTCTTCACGTCCAGGAGCCGCATAGAAAATGCACCTTAAGAACCGAAAAAACACTTTAAAGGATCACACCGGACTTGCATAACGCAAAAAGCGTCCAGAGCTCAGAGCGCTTTCAAGTCTAACTGGACACTCGGTTAGAGCTCGATTTCCTTTTCATGGAGCGTAGTTGTTCAGTATGCGATATGAACTTTTGGATCTTATGGATAGCACTGACTATGCATTCACTAACGAGTTTTCATTATTCGAGCATTTGTTACGGTGTACAGTCGCAGCGCTGCGCGTGAATGAGGCTCCAAGTATACCCCCGCGCGGCTTCCAAAAACTATTTATCCAGGCACCATAATCACGTGATCATCATGTCAGTAACCAGGAACTACGGGAAGTTCAGAGCCGAGAAAAGCAGCAGAAGGGAGAGCACAGCAAGTACGTGTTATCAACTCGCCTTAACATCTGTATTTAACTGACAGCGACAAAGGACAAAAATAATACCGATTAAAAAAAAAGTAAAAAAAAAAATAACTGTATAGGTTATATGACTGGTTAAATCCTGCACGATTTAATGAAGTTGAGGATTTTTCGAAGATGTGACAAATAAACTGGCAACGCATAAATTAAACAACATCACCACTTACTACACTAAATTATTTATTCATTTTTTAAGATGCTTAAAATAATCAGCATTATAAAAATAAGATATGAATACTGATCCAAAGAAATAATGATTAGATGCTTTAGCCTATAATAAGTCGATAATATAGCAAATAAACAAAATATAGATAGAAGGAAGAAAGAAAGAATGAAAAAAAGTAAGGCACTTGCATATTTTTTGCAAATCACCAGATTAATATTTTATTATATTGGCTAAAAGCAGATAGTAAAAAAAAAAAAATAATAATCCTACCAAATAACAAGATTTTTAACATGATTCAACGTATCGAAATTTTCTAAAAAACGGACACACGAGACTGAAAACAGAAAAATATTAGGGGCACAAAGCATAATTACAAAATTGCACAGCACGATTATAGACACATTATTGTATTATTATTCAGCCTTTGTCAAAGCTAATGCATAGTTCAGCATAGAGGCCACAATATAGCTCACTGCACGTATTTCACGATATTTGTAAATATCCTTGTATTAATTTGCATTGCAGAACAGCATGAATCAATAAGCCAAGTTATTCTAGAACTCGGCAGGTGCATTGACTGCTGTAATTACATTTATTTATTTGGCATAAAAACGCCCGTAAATTGTATATTGATATAACAATATTTGCTTACTAAAACAGGGTGAAACGAAATTTGCGTTCATTTTGTAAATTGAATTTACAAAATCTCATGTGTTCGAGTTCTTCCTTTTTTAGTGCCGTTATTTACTTCTTTTTTTTCTCAGTCCAGAATTCCAAACACATCCGTTTATGGATACTATATAAATATTCTCCTAACGTATATAAAAGCATAATAATCTGTGCAACCTGTTCATATTCGTCATTGCTTATGGGTAGATGTCAAACGTGGTCATCGAATTCATTTTTCATTATGCTCATTATTCATACACAAATCCAGCCTGTGGCTCAGATTAAAGTATGTTCCACAGAATGTGCCAGATTTCATGCTCAGCATGCTTTGTGACCATAATTTCTCTTGCATTGCGTTTCCAGTCAGAATTTATATTTAAGCTAAATATGCGTCTTTATTAAATTAGAAATAAAAGTCTACATAAAAACAGTTTCGGTAATTAAAAATACTTTAGTTTAATCTTTTACGAGACTGTAGTTTAGTCTGTTGCCTTAATGCCTTAAAAGAAGTTAATTGCAAAACATTTCAGATAAAAAGTGTCAACATTATAAAAGAAAGGTATGGTAGAAATAAAGATATAAATTGTAGTTCATGAAATGCTTGTTGGGACGGAGCAATCTGTGACACTTACAAAACAGCTGTCTATGGGAGCCCAAACTTATAGGTCAAGTTAGCACCTTATGCAATTCTTCTGTCTAATCAAATAAGAGAATTGCTTCATAATTTCCACAGCTCAAAATATTTTCTTAAAACTGGCATCTTATATTTATTAGGCTATTTTTTTCAACGCTTTATGAAATTTAGTCTTTATCTTAATATACAGCGCTCGAGTAGGACTAAATAAACTTTAATTACACCATTTTCTGTCTGCTCAACAGACCAAAAAAAAGAAAGAAAAGAAAAGAAAAATATCGTGCCCTTCAGGTCCCTGCACAACATAAATGTCATAGTGCAAACCACAGGCGACACTCTGAAAAAGAACCAGATAATCACCGTCGGTTTTTGGCTTAAACTGACAAATAGGCTTCCCTTTTCTTTTTTCATCCTTTCCGCTTTTAAGTGGGCTCACCAGTTGATGTGTTGATGGCTGACACGGAATAAAAGGACTCTGTACAACGCACTGTAACTTTTTTTTTTTTTTTTTTTTTTTTTAAAAAATTACTGCCACCTAGCGGTTCTACGGTCCATCCTACACAAAGGAATAAAGTAGTGCGCTTCAGCTCCGTAAATCAAACAAAAAAATACCATGCAGGACACTTTTTTAATTTTACGTGAATTTGTATTGTGGCTCTTAAAATGTAGCCTATTATTTCTAAATAAAATGTCGTGGTAATTAAATGGACATTGTGATACAAAAAGTCGGAGGACCACAGCGACATGAGTTGAATTTCTCGGTATCTAGTCATGCTTTTAATTAAATGAAGTCGTTTACGCCGTTTTCTAAAGCCAGTAGCGTATATTAATAAAGAATTGAAGCGCATCGTTAGAGTTTTACGAGTAGATCAAATAAACGAGTTTGTCTCTGCAGTAGGCTATGAAAAGAGCTTGAAATTACCTACAAGCATGAAAATTCAGCTTGCGGAGGGGCTGAACGTTCAATAAATAAAACATTGTGAATTTAAAAAGGGGAAAATATAATAATAATAATAAAAAAGATGCTCAATAAGTACAAAAAGTAGGCCTAAAGTATATAAAAAATAAATAAATAAATAAATAAATAAAAAGTGCATTTAATGGCACTGCACTGAGGATCATAAGGGACGCGGTTACATTAAGTCTACACTTTTGTGCTACTTTAAAAAATAGATATACAGACAATTGAAAACGTTATTGGAACAGGCCACAAAAATGAAACAAGCCTGTGGAGAATGTTTAACAAAACATTTTATTCTCGGAAATAAAATGATTTTGCAGATAAAACGTGTGATTAAACGTTTCTTATGTGCTTCAATGACAAGCATGTGTTTGAAAGCGTTCTTAGGATATTGAGAAACCCAATCATGGCCTAAACTTGGTGACGACTGACATCTAGTGGATTGTATGTAAAATGCCCCAACTCTGGGTTTTACTGCATTAAGTCCAATAACCAGTCGATGTCGCCCCCTCACCAGCAGTAAGTGGACGTTTAGGCCTACCTACACCATTTGTGACTGAAGTTAAAATATAGGCCTAGTGGATCAATGCTTTAAGATTATAATTTTTGTGTGAAAAATAATTCAATTAAAATTTTTCTCTAGAGAAGAACCACAGACTACATCAACGGACAGAACTAACTTAATAAAAAATTATTTTTAAAGGTTAGTTAATAATAGTCGATAAATAGAAACATTGTGTCGAATGTTAAATAATTTCAAATATTTTAACGTTATATGGACTATTAAACATATAGCCTAACTGGGAAATTCAAGTACCAAGATGATGCGCGGGCTATTATTGCAGTTTATATTATGCTTGATTATTGAATCAAATTGTTCTGAACGACAGTTAAAATAGAGAACAGACGAAAAATGATTACACAAACACATTTATTTGCTTAAAATATTTACATTGTCCTCTGATATATAGCCAAACAAATGTTTCAGACCTCATATCAGTAGCAAAACTGTAATTTGTCATTTAATACAACACAAACAACTTGTTAATTCTGTCACACGGTACACGTTTGTTACATAAACAAAAATAACTCAATCTCGCGGCCATAGTTATGCAGTGAATCGCGTTGTCATTGCAGTAGTTTTTACATGTATCGCTCCAGTCCTGAGGCAAAATTGGCTTGTCTCATATATGAATTATTGTAGGAGTTCATAGTTGGTCCGGAGAGACCTAAAAGTGGTTCCGTATGATCTGCGCACGAGCCAGAACGCACAGGGGGCAGCGAAATCCTGTTTCCCGAGCAGTACACCTGTGAACCTCCCGGTGAGAAGCTGGACTGCGTGACCCCGGACAGATGAGTAGGCGAAGCCGAGGAGGGGTACGTGTAGCTGCTTGCCATGTTTGAAGCAAGAGGTCCAGTGTTCCTGTTAAGCATGTTACTCGTGGGATTTATCGGTTGTGTCTGAAAGCAGGTTTGGTCCGATGTGGATACGGAACAGCTGGAGGTCATGGCACCCAAATCTCCAGCACCCAGGCCGAGAGACTGCGTATTGAGATCTCCTCCACTCTGCATCACTGTCTGCTGACTAATAATGTTATCGATGCTGAACATCCTAGGCTGGCCCTGCGTGACCCCGGCCGATGCCTGATAGTGATGCAGCATCGCCGGGTGCGGAGAACCAGTCAACTGAGACCCGTAGCCAGACGTGACACCCGGGTACAGTGTGTTGGGGTACGCCTGTCTACCCATAGGTGTGGGCGTAAAAGCGCTCGAGCTTTGCATGTACCCAGGATATGTGCTAACATCAGTCCGCTTGAAGCGCTTCCTACGGCGTAAGAAACTCCCGTTGTCGAACATGTCCTCAGCGGCGGGGTCAAGCGTCCAGTAGTTTCCTTTACCGGGCCTACCGGGCTCCCGCGGGATCTTCACAAAACAGTCGTTGAGAGTGAGGTTATGACGTATGGAATTTTGCCACTTCTTGGAATTCTCGCGGTAAAAGGGAAAGCGTTCCATGATGAACTTATAGATGCCGCCTAGAGTGAGTTTCCTCTCAGGTGAATTGGCGATGGCCATTGCTATAAGCGCGATGTAACTGTAGGGAGGTTTACCTCGTTGCACTGGCCTTTTTCTCCGCCGACTGCCAGTGGCGGGCAGATGTTCTTCTGTTTGACCCAAAGAAACCCCTTCCTCCCTGTCTGTATTTGGACTGCTGCCCCGAGGCTCGGCTTTGATCAGAACACCGTCCTTGGTTCGGGCTTGGTGGTTCAGCGCTGGTAGAGGAAGAGGAATCGGGGAGTCCAGGCTCACGTTAGGAGACACCACCACTGGACTGGCCGCCTCGGCTGGCGAGTGCTGGGACTCTGCCGTCATGTTGCACATGCCCGTGAAGTATGAAAAACTTGCAAGATTCATAAAAGTTGCCTTTTTTAAACTTTTAGAGTTGTCAGAATTGTGAAATGTCTTCAATTCGCTAGATAGGGTGTAAAGATATTGACAATAATAAAATAAGCGTGCACCCAGCTGTAGATTAGAGAGGTGTTTGTCTAACCAGGTGAGTGAGCCGGGGGGAGTTTTATAGAGCGGGTGGAGTGACGACACGGGCCGCCTCGTGACGATCGATTGGGTGACAGTTCTCCCCTCACTAACAAAGAATGCGAGGTCAGAAAATCAGCGTTAAATTCATTTTAGACTGATGAATTTGTTTTATATTACACTACATGGTAATTAAAGATTAACCTGATTTAACCCCAACATTCAAGAATAAAGCACACAAAACATATTTAAAAAAAGTTAAACAGGAAAAAGTTTTAAACATCTAACCTAGCTTTTTCATATGTCCGTATGAGCTATCATTAAGAGTCTAGGCTTCTGTCCTTCAATCAAAACAAAAAGGAAGCAATAGGCTACTTGTGACCTTATATGGAATATACATTGTTAGATATTAGATAAGGCAAAGTGGCTAAAATAATAGCTTCCACTGACTTGGGGGTCTTAAGAGCAACAGGATTAGGAAGAAAAGGTCAGCGAGGTGGAGGTTAAATACCTACTAAATATTGCAAGCTTAACAGTTTTACAAAGTATGGCATTCTTCACACCAAAAAGACCTGGAACATTATAAATATAAATACACAACTTGTTGATCATGTTGATTATGTCTCACGATATATCTAAACCCAGTATTAATATAGTGCTGCAAAAGAAGAAAAAAACTTTAGCAATTTCTGCCAGTAGGCTATACTCTTATCAGATATAAATGTAAAGTGGTCACAAAGTTCAATAAACTTTTCTTTGCAGGTTGTTACTTTTGCATCACTTTGATTTGACACTAAATATTTTACAGTGCAAAAAAACGTCACAGACTGCTCATTGCAAGTTCTCTTTGATCTCTCTCTCTCTCATAGTTTGCCCAGGGTTCACTGTGTATCCAGGACAGAAACAACACACAGAAACGCTGTAACAGACTTCCCAAACTACCTCTCAATCCACCAATTGAAAAATAAAAACAGGCCTTTAAAAACACCAATTGAGCTGTGAAAGCTTTACAGAATGTTAAAAAAATACTGCTGGTTTATTTGTATTATCCATAGAGGGACGGGCGTTAACACAGCATCATAACACATTAAACATAGATTTCTTGCCCAGGATTTTAGTGATCAAATTACAATAATAGCATGCACAAAGAATTCTCATCAGCTTTAAAAGAATAGTTAAATCAGGGAATTACTTGGGCTTTGCTTTTCAACACAAAGGGATCTATAGCAAGGTCAGTGGGTTGAATGCTATCCTGCATCTTTTCACTCTCATGCCTAAAACTCAAAGCAAGTTTTCTAAAGCCCATAAACAATTTAAAACAGGTAAGTGCATTCGGGTAGGAGTGTGCGAAAAAAGTGATGCGAACGAGAGTGAGAAACTGGACAGACAGTTATTCAGCTCTGACTGATAAGAAAGAAATGAGAGGATGAATAAGACCAGAGTCATAAGCCATAACAGCATTCACTCCTGCCCAAAGCACAAAGCATGCAGCGGCCCCAACCCAAGCCCCTCCCTGTGCCCAGACGCACTAAGCCCAGCTACCCGAATAGAGCGGCTGGCTAACAGCTTCAGACAGGCGTGGGATCAGGGTTGTATCCAAGCAGGATCTGCCCCTAGTGCTGCCAGGTCAGGCAGACAAACAAGGGCTAGAGCCAGGAAACAGCCCCTCCTCCCCCACACCCTCATCCAGCAGCCCCAGGGCCTACCATCTCACGGTAATCCCCGTAATATTACTCTCTTATCACACACACACACCAGAGATACTCAACTCCTGTCTGTCAACTCTGTAATAAAATTCTACTTGGTTTGTAATGTTTATGTGTCTGCATCAACATATGCATTCCGTGTTACGCATTATACTGTGAATATACAGTATAGATACAAGATATTAGTGCCTTCCTAGGGGCATTGTTTGAGGTTGCATTGAATTAAATGGACTGTTAAGATTTAATGTCCCAGGAGCCATTAAAGTAGAATAAATGTCTGCTTCCCATGGATTTTCTGCAACCTCAAGCGAAGGCTCAGAGAAAACGTTCCTGTGTCATTTGGACACCTGAAGGGGTAAGTTACCCAAAAAGAACAATTCTTTCCACATCTACTCGCCCTCATGTCCTTCCAAACCTGTATTTCTGTATAGACAAAAAATAAATGCATCGAAAGGCGAGAAAGTTGAATGGGTAAAAAATAAATGATAAATAAAAATAGGTCATAGGTGAGAATTTTATACAAATTTTTGTTTTTTTTGTGAACAAATCAGGACCTTTTCTTTGACCAAACTGCACTTTTGTAAAATGTTTTGCTTTCAAATGTGCTTATGCTATAATTTTTCTTGGGTTGATATTTTGTTAAAAATAATTCAGGTATGGAATCAAATGATGGGGAGTAAATAATAACAGAATTCAAATTCTTAGCCGAATTTTCTTTTAAAATGGCATTTCATTAGAATATTAAAACAAATTTCAGAACTAACTTTTGGGAAATGCTTGAAAAATGTGCTTATTCTATCATTCTTAAATAATTTCCCTTGTGTCGATCTTTTGTAATTTAACGCAAGTACATTCATACAAGTCTTCCACACATTATGAAACCACGTCTATGAATATATGTCCCACAACTATGCAATTATTTTATATGTTGGAAGAGATTTTTGAAATTTAGCTTGGTGTCCACCTCTGCTATTTCTGTCAGAAAAGAGAGAGAGATGTGAAGAAAGAGAGGGAGGGAGAGAGAGAACTGCTGAGTAAACACTTGGAACTCATTCATTTGCACACTGGCTCCAGGCCGGGCTGGGGTTTGAGAGGGGGTGCATGAGAAAAAGAGAGAGAGAATGAAAGAACGAGAGGGAACGAGAGAGGGAAAAGCGAGAGGGAGAAAGAGCTGCCCCTTTTCTTACCCAAGCTCATCAAGTACGGGCCAGGGCTCCTGAAAACGGCAGGATTAGTGGAGGGCCGGGGCTCGGTCAGGTCGGCTCAGCCCACATCACTCCTGTACTGCACGCTACGCTGCTTCGCTAAAGCGCTCCAACATGGTTCTCACAGAAACACACACATACACAAAGACACACCACGCTCGCACAAGCATAGGTCACTGACATTCTCGGAAAAGAGCAGCATTATCATTTACTGTAACTCTTGATGCATCAATGTCCACAACAACACATACAGTACACACAATTTCATTATAGTAGTGAAAATGTTTTTCTTTTTAATCTAGAAATTATAATACTTAGCCTTATGGCAAACCTGTTGATATCATTAGGATGGCTACTACTGTCCTCACAAAACACTAACCCTTTCACTTATTTTTAGGCATCATGTCTTTCTATCTTGTAGAAGTAATATTATGAGGGTGCGGCACTAAAAATTAAAACATGATTTGATTATGAAGTCTCCAATAACATCCTCCTGTGGTTTCAAACCTATATGAGCTTCTTTCTTCTAAGAATGTAGCTGGTATTGACTTCCATAGTATACTATGAAAGTCAAAGGCTACTAGCAATTATTTGGTTACAAACATTCTTCGAAATGTTTTCTTTTTCTTATTTGAAAGCAAGAAAGGTCTGAAATAACAAATAATAACATTTCTGAGTCAACTTTCCCTTTAAGGAACATGCACTGGTTGATCTTATCAACAAACTCTTAATGACAGTGCTTAGTGATTTTGAGCCTCGGGGTCTGCAGCCATGCACAAAGATGAGAACTCACTCTCACTACCACAAACATGGTCACATGCTCACCTTTTTTTTAAATCCCAATTGTCTTATCTGATAGTGTTGTGAGATATTTATAGGGGAAATTTCACCAAAAAGCAAAAAAATCATCAGGTTTTTTTTAAAGCTGTATTAATTTCTTTAATGTTTTGGGGAAAAAAATGGTGGTCTAAACAATATCGGACACTTCTGACTTTCAGTATATGGATGGAAATCATTTTTCAGGGTATCTGTGTTCCACCAAAGAAAGATTATCATTCAAGTTGGAACGACATGCATGGGTGAGTTTATTTATTTATTTAGAACTATCCTTTAAATGTCTGTCTGAAATTAATTTTATTTCCTTTAAACAACTAGAACAATTAATAAAATCACAAATCAAGAATATACCCAAGAACAGTCCCTCTGCTTGTAAATCTACCATCTCTGCAACCTTCAGAATGACCACATCATTGCTGATGAGGAAAAACTCATTTGGCTTGTGGACAAATCAAAAATAGCATCATAACATGTTGATTATGAACTGAACTGATAGGTGTGAATCGGTTTACACTTCGGTGGTGTTTACTGTAGGTTTTGGTGGGTTTGTTGATTCTCTGATCTGTTGTTCAGAGCAGGAAGTGGCCTGAGCAGGCAAGGGATTCCTGAAGCGTTAGTTGGCCCAGACTGCTGACTGACCCACTGACTAAACGTGTCTGGGTCTATTTAGAAGCAAAAGGGGGTTTTGGGAGCTCTTAAGGTGTCCTGAAGCACCACAGAAATTATTAAAATTAATAAACATATTAAAATATAATTGCTTAGGTTTTTTTAATCTAAGATGGATAATCGTTTAAAATTAAATACGAAATGTTAAATACAACTGCTGTTCGTCTAAAAATAGACCAATAAAATTCAGTGGAAAAAAGTGAGCATGTGACGCAAGTGAGGCCTAAGATGAGAGACCGAGACGAAGGCAAAGACACAAGGACCTTCTGTCTTACTCCAGTTTTATCTTTCAACAGACATTTGTCCTTGTCTTTACTCTGCTCATAGCCTGAAAAAAACCCTGGTACAAAACTTTGGTTAGATTCCAAGAAAATTTCATGTTCAGTTACATTCTTTTGTTAGTACAAAGTATGCTTTCATTTAATTAAACCTAAAACAAAAAATAGATCCAGGCGTGACAATACATAACTGTAGATCAAGCGCCAGTGTCAATGTTACATTTTCCTATTTCATCTCAGAAAATGTTCAAGCAGTAGGCTGAATAATTTGAAAGGATTGAATGTAATTAGCCTGAAAGTCTGGCAGGAGCCGTGGACTGCAGGCATCTGCGATGTAGCTGAGCATTGAATAGTGATGAGAGATGGAGCTTCAGCATCTCCAACCTTTTATTACATCGAGAAAGACAGAGAGAGAGGGAGAAAAAGGAAGACAACGTATAACGTGCACATCTAGGACTACATTCAGCCGACGCTCACAAACAGGGCCTGCATCGACACACACACACACACACACACAACTCCTCTTTTATCTTTATGACATTTCATTAAAGCAGAAAGGTCAGATACAAACAGGTTTCTGATGAGTTCCTCACCTTCTGTGCTCCTCCC
>JAUCMS010000145.1:7771704-7793819 GCA_032357445.1 Enteromius radiatus | reverse complement strand
ACCATCTCAAGGATGATCAGAAGAAATGGACAGCACCTGAGTTAAATATATGAGTGTCACAGCAAAGGGTCTGAATAATTAGGACCATGTAATATTTCAGCATTTCTTTTTTAATAAATCTGCAAAAATTCTGTGTTTTTTTGTGGGGTGATGTGAGTACATTAATGAGGGAAAAATGGACTTAAATGGTTCTAGCAAATGGTTGAAATATAACAAAAAGTGAAAAATTTAAGGGGGTTTGAATACTTCCGTACCCACTGTATTATATATATATATATATATATAGAGAGAGAGAGAGAGAGAGATAGACAACGGGCTCCAATGTTGTTTGGTTCTTCAAAACGTTCTTATGCAGTAAACAAAATGACAGAATTCATTATTTTTCCCAGGTGGAGTATCCCTAAAAGGCTGTTGAAATTACAGAAAACTATTCAGATTACTTAGCTACAACATTTTCTTTTAAAAGTTCTCTGTAAATGTAAAACATCTGAGCTAAACAGAAATCTTGCTCAGGCAGAGCAGCAAGCTTTACATCCTAATTATAGATACACAATGTTGCAAAACAAAAGAAGCAGTTGTGCATGAATGTACGACTTCAGAAGGTCTACCACTGAATTCAGCATTGCCTTTCAGTTCAACCAGTTTTACTGAAAGTAAATTTTGAAGGCAGCAGAAAGCTTTATCCATCAGATATGTTTGCTATTCAGCACTGCATAGTGAAAGTAAGAAGAGATGCAAGACTTCCTAATTCTACTGAGCATAACCTGGACCGTGAATACCGCTGCAGTGGAAATGAGGGATCTTCGGATGCTTAAATTTCTCCGCTCTACACTTAAGAATGTCTGGAGCTGTCTACTAATTCACGCTTCTGATCACCTGGGAGCGAGGGAATCGAGGGAGAGGAAGAAAGATATTCGAACAGTGCTGCAAACACCAACTCCCACCGCTACTCATTAGAGAGGTGAAAACAATCCGGACCTTCTTACTGAGATAACAAACACACATCCAGACACAAATGCAAAACAAACATTCAAACGCCTTCTTCTTTGAAGCACCCTTCTCTTCCTCCTCTAGAGTCCTGCGCCTGCACAAGTTGCAGTGGAGTGATTATTTGATTATCAAAAATGGATCCAATCAGTTTGTTTGAAAGCATTAAAATCTCTGGATTTGTACAAACTGAATTCACAAGGCCATATGAGAGGCGCAGACTTCAAAAACGACCCAATGCTGGTCTACAGAAGTCACTGTAGAGTTTATTGATTTTGTGGTTCACAGTGTGTTTTGAAGGACTGGGGCAGCTAGAGTTGTCCTGACTGTAAAATCTATTTGCCTTTTTAAATTATTACCTTTTTCAAACTGTGATCGCATGCATTGTTTTTACACCTTTTGAAAAGAAAAAAAAAACTTTGTGCTGCCCTGGTGAAAATGTGTGTATTGTTTGAAAAAAAGAAAAGATAATTAAACACCTGATTTATTATTTCTCCTCACCAGATACTAATATAGCTTCACACATAGTGCAAAGTCGCTAAAAAAAGCACTTTCTTGCATATATAGCAGAGTAACTCAAGTATTCTTTGTTGCCTGGTGACAGAGGTAATCTGTAAAATAATAATCACAACATCCTACAAACTGACCAGCTGGCATCATCTTAAGTATAATTATTATTTTCATTATAATAATATCAAAAGTTTACATTCTATTCACAAAAATCCCTTTTTTCCCTCAATTTCTACAGCACAGAAACTAACCCAGCAACTCAGTCAATTAAAATAGCATAAAATATTTCTTTAAACAGTTTGAATAATGACACAAGTAATACAGTGATGCAACAACCCCCTTGGTAACATCCATCGCAGACTTAATATCTGCGAGATTCAAGTTTGATTTGTGGCGAATTACTGCAGGCCACTGCTCCTTGAAGATGAACAAATAATAAATGGCCAAGAAAAGCCCAACAAGATGTGACATTTAAAAATGGCACGTTATGAAGTGTTTTTAATCCATTACCCATTAATGTTTTTCACGTAAAACGTGAGTTTCACTGAAAACAGAGACCCAGAGCATTTCTCCCAGTGTGCTTCAGCTCAGCACTGCACAGCAGTGGCCCAGCCTGTTATCCAACCTTGTATTAATCCTTTTTCCTGCTCTCTACGCCTCCTCTGCTCTCCTCTGTCCTTCCACTCATTTCATCCTTTTGTTCCACTCCTCTTTCACGCCCTGCTTGGGTTGGGTGCTGGCTTGCTCTCATAACCATAGAGAAACGTCGCCATTATGACCAATACTGTACCCAGGAAGAACACACTGGACAGAAAAGAACAAGTGGGTTTTTAGTTTTTTTCATTTTAAATCAATTGAATTTAAAGCATTTATTGATCACTAGACATTAACAAATTTCCTTTTTACCTGGTAGGCTCAAAATCCTCAAGCCAGAAATAGGAAATGAATGTGGAGAGGATAATTGAGAGTGATGTAGCAAAGCCTTTCAGTATGTTGTCAGCATACTTGATGACAGCAGCAATCACGAGCCCTCCAAGAGCCTGTGGGGGAAAAAAAATAAGTCTATTGATATTGTTACACATTAATGCCTTCCAGAGGAAAGCTCTTGTGTTGCTTCCTGTTATACGTTGACAATAAAGCAATTATCAGTTCTGAGTCACATGTAAACCTATATGCACTTCAGAAGTCTTGTACTGAAAGTTGTTCAAGCTCACCTGGAGAGCGACCACAATCCAAGTCAGTGTGTTGTAGCCCTGAAACATTCCGTGTTCTTGGACTCTGTCACCATCGTAGGCCAACATCCCAAAGATCCCAAAAACCAGGCCAAACATGCCTGCACAGAGGGCAAAACATGTACTTTTGTTTTATATACCACAGCACTCTGTTCTTGAAACATTCAAATGTTTACTTCATTTATCTGATCAAAAACAATTACAGTAAAACAATAATATTGTGAACTATTCTTAGAATTTAAAATGTTTCCCATGCGTTTTATTTCCCATGACAGCAAGGCTGGAATTTTAGTAGCCATTAGTTCAGTTATCAGCGGCAAAAACTCCTTGAGAAAAACAGCTTTTTTCTTTTCTTTTCAGGATTATTTGATGAATGCGAAGTTCAAAAAGAACATTTTGTACTAGAAATCTTTTGTACTACTATAAATCTTTTACGGACACATTTGATCCATGTGTCCTTGCTCAATAAAAATACTACTACTACAAAAAAAGAAAGGAAATCTTACTGACCTTAAATGTAAGTGAATAAATGAATAGCTCATTCTGAGAAACCTATGATGAACCTCAAATTATAGGTTATCAAAATATGCTGGCACTCATTAAAAAAAAAGCAGAGATGGTTTTTTGGCTCAGGTCATTATAATGAACAGAAGTTCACATTAGGAGGTGAATCACTACAGACGCTCAATTCACACATTGCCAGTTATAAATAAACCCTTACACTGAGATTCCACATGGCAAGAAGGAAAACACACGCATAAATACTAGCTAATGAATGGGACCTTAGACTGTTTTGTGCAAGGACTTTGCTTGCTAAAAGAAATAAGTTGTCTGAAATTGGATTTCTCTGAAATACAGATTATACAAATGGTTACCAGACTTCTAGTGTAAAAATAGGTTGTGTGTGTCATACTGCTCCATCCTGTCAGGCAATTTTCACCTATGCCTAAGTGTTAATTCGATCAGAGTGTTTAGACAGAGAAAAAGAATCATATATTTCTACCCAGTCTAAAATCTGAGCCCCTCTGTGAGTGGTTCTGATTACACTAAACCCACAATTTATTGAATAAGTTTATATGCAAAATCTGTTTAGTACAGCAGCTGGCAGGTGTGTTTGCACTGTCTGGCACGCATAGGTATAGTCTCCAATCACTGATGCAGTTTTTAGCTGCATTGCACTTAGCAGATGTTAAAAATGGCACTTATGTTAAATATTGCAGGTTCTCGACCCGTGTTTTAGAAAAAGGATATTTAACAATTTTATAAAAATCTAATTTTAGTACCAAGCATTATCAATGCCCTTTACAGCAAGATACACTAAAATCTTTTATCTAGTTAAAGGAATAGTTTACCCAAAATAAACTGGAAGCCACTCATCTGAACAGATTTTTGGAAATGTAGCTCACCAAAGGATTCTCTGCAGTGAATGGGTGCCGCCAGAGTACAACAGATACAAATCAGCAGATAAACAGCAGATAAAAATCACCATTACCCACAAGTAACCTTCACAACTCCAATCCATCAATTAACGTATTGTGAAGTGAAAAGATGTATATTTGAAACAAATTCACTTAAGGTAAAAAAGTCCATAATTCATAATAATGCTTTCTCTAGAGGAAAAAGTGCATCCCATTAAAATCCGACATGTTTGTTTAATGCCGTTTTTGACTGCCCGTTTTGCCTCTGATACAAATGAGATGACTTTTTCACTGAAGGAAATAATATTATCAATAGAGGACTCATATTTTAGGTGGAAAGCAGCAGTTTAAAGTTGCTTTTGTTTCACAAGACATTAACTGATGGACTAGATTTGGATGGAACATTGTGATGTTTTTATTAGTTGCTTGAATTCTCATTTTGACGTGCACCCATTCACAACAGAGGTGTAGTGAATCAGTGACCAGAGATGTTTGTCAAACATCTGTCAAAATCTTTTGTTTTGAAAGAAGAAACAAACTCATCTTGGATGGCCTGAGGGTAGTAAACTTAATTTTTTAGATGAACTATTTCTTTATGCATAACTGACCCTCTTTTGAATTCAATACAGAGTATAATACAAGAGCCATTTTCCTTATAAACATATTTACCAAGCTGGATGTTTCGGACCCAAACACTCTGCTTGGACTCTTTAAGGATCTTCTCAAAGTAGACCCCAGCAAACCCACTAGAGCAACAGGCTACTAACACGGCCACTAGCCCTACAAACTGAGAGCCTGCAGTCAGCTGCTCTTTCTGACGGTCTGACGGGGAGTCTGCTGGCCACTGTGCAAACAAACAAGCATAAATTACATGAGTACATCAAAGACTATAGCAATAGCAAAGGTTTTGGGCAGGTAAACGGTAATCAAGGTATTTTTACTTGTACAAGTGCAATGCCTGCCATAAGAATTAGCAGAGACAGCCACTGGTACACCCCGAGCCTGCGGCCCAGCATAGAGACCGAAAATAGTGCTGTGGTCAGGATTTTCAACTGGTATGTCACCTAGAAGTGTATATATATAAAAAAAAAAAAAAACATAAGAATGATAGCCATAAAAATAAGGCAACTAGTGGATGGATAGCAACTTACCTGGTAGGTAGCAGCATCAAGGTTGGACAGTGCTACGTAGAGCAGGTTATTCTGGAGCGTGTAGATCCCTGAAGGAATCGCCAGCTTCAGCGTGTCTATAGGCTTGTGTAGAATTTCCTGTCTCAAAATACTGCTCAGCGCTCGGCCGCTGTAACCTGTTTCAATCAGACACCTCAGTTACCTGGCAATAATACCGAAAATTCACAGCCATTCCTCCCAATGTAGATTTTAAGTTTTAAACTCAAAAACATTAAGTAGCACAATCGTTCTCAACACTGGTAAGAAAAAACAATAATATAATTTCTGAAGGATCACATTACACTGAGATGCATTCAGTAACATTACTCAATATTACTGTTTTCACTGCATTTTTGGTTAAAGAAATGCAGCTTTGAGAAACAAAAGAGACTTCTTCACTGGATCACTGGATTTAGCAAAATATGGTAAGTTAGAGGTATTGTGTTTTTGAAAAATATTCACAATCTGAAACACAATATCAATGGAAAAATTGATGAGTAAAACTACAAATTCTGTTTTGTAAATTAGTCAATTGGTAATTACAACTTTTGGGTGGACAAACATTTAAAAAGACCATAAACTGAAGTGTATTTTTTTAGTCTATTATTTCGTTAATACTGGAGAGAACGGCAGGGGGTTCAAGAACTGATTAAAAAGCTAGCAAACGAAAAATATACAAATATGTGTATATATATATATATATATATATATATATATATATAAAAATACAATCAATCCCGATAGTACAATTAAAAATATATACATACATTTATTTGTTTACTTCCATGCCATGTGATCATTAATCAACAGTAATTTTTTTGTTAATTTAAATGGAGATTTTATAGAAAGGCTGCAAAATAATTGATCATGATTTATCACATTCAAAATAAAAGTTTGTTTATATACTATGTGTGTGTACTGTGTATACGTATATTGCAAATATACACAAATATGTATATATTTAAAGAATATTTATATGTATTTAAAATCATTTATCATTTATATGTGTATGTATATATATTATTACTATGGTGCTTTCAGGAAAAGATGACAAAAACAATATCAAGAATGAAGGAAGCACCAAGAAACTCACTATGATCTTTGAAGACGAGCCCCACACAGGTGAGGATCTTGAGGAACTCTGCCACCACCACAGCTGAGGAGGCCAGGTAACGCGGCCCGTCGCCCTGCAAGGTGCGCGAGTAACGCATGGTGAGCACCAGGGATGTGGTCTGGAAGACCAGAATCCCCAGAGAGAGGTACTTCAGCTTGGCTGATGCCATGATGACAGCCTCTCACAAGGAGACCACGACAGACTGGGGTGACATCAGAAAGAAAGGGGCAAAGAGCAGACAGATGTTAAAATACATTGTTGTCCCAGCTGGGTCTGACAAGCAAGCTGCTCTGTAAACATTAATGGCCATAAACAACAGTTATAAGCCAAGAAATCAAATAGGTTATAACACTGCAGTATTTGTTTTTTACTAAATTTAGGACATTTAAAGGGATAGTTCACCATCAAATGAAAAGTGTGTAATGACATACAGTCAAAATGTATTCGTTCTGTGAAAAGACAAATTGACACCTTATTCACCATTTAGTTTCACTGCTTCTTTTATACCAGTGGAAGTCGATGTTGACTGAGGCTGTCATTTTGCTTTACATCTCTTCTTATGTTTCAACGAAAGAAATAGCCAACAACATGACGGGTGTAAAAAATGTGTACTACGTGTATTACTTATAGTTAAAATGGTTATTAAACAAGGAGAAAAAGAGTACGCTATTCTGCAACGTAAGCGTAAATAAAATCAACCGATAAGAGTATTTACGGAAATGTGAAAGTAAATTCTTAAAATAATAAAACTAAAGTTTTCTATAGTTTACAGCAAATCGTAATAACAGACAGACGCGAGAGGACAGAGGTTTGACATAAAACTATGATCCCCCTTGGAAAAATAGCTGCAAATATCACATATATTTTCACAGGCTCACCTTTTCTGAGAATTACTGCAAAGATCCGGAAGAGTTGCAGTTTGTGAGTAGGAGTTTGAATACAAACGTTAAAACCCCGTCAAACATCCATCCTTTAAGATGAGTTCTGCACAAGTTAAATCTACACACAGTGTGTTAAATAGTTCAATTATTTTGACAGCTAAGTTACACACTGAGAGTTGCTAAGCTATTATCTGAGGAAATCAACCGTTTTGCGTGGTCCTCGCGCATGATCATTTGCTTTGTGTCCAACCATACCGCACACCCTCATTCATCAAGAATGAAAAGCAGACTGTCAAGTGAAGTATAAAAAAATCTTGATATGAATCTCCACAATCTTGCAGTACTTCCTAGTGTTTTGTTGTTTCGATCGTCATTATGTGTTGTTGTCGCCACCTGTCGGTTGGCGGACAGAATGATATCAAACTGAAAGTAACTTGATTGAGAAGCGCGCGTCCACTAGTCTTCGCTTTTTATCTGTTACAAAATGCACTTGGGCAATAGGCAATTGTAACACTAAAATCAATCAACCTAATTAAAATATAAAAACAACGTGAGAACAAAAGAGGGAGAGATTTATAAGATATAAGTATATAATAATATAAATATAAGATATATATATATATATATAATAAACATACAAAAAAAACATGAGAGAGACTCATTTAGCCGGATCAATTTGTAAAGGTTTTCCTTTATTTGTGTTTCATCTCTATTTTAATCATTAACTGTCTTGGATAATTTCCAATACACAGGTTGTTTTGTTTTTGTTTGTTTTTTCAATCACAAATTTTAATCTATAAAATACCAAGACAAAATGTGTACTTCATTCTAGCATACTGTATTGCATATATTTGGTGAACAGAAAAGAAAGTACAATAGTCCAAAAAAAAAAAAAATTATATACAGCAAATACAAAAATAGCTTTGCATAACATTTGGGTGAAGATACAATGTTTCAAAACATTTGCTTTGATCTTTATTCGGTGGACTAACACCCATTCAGTTCCTAACATTTCAGTACTCTAAAGTCATACTGTTGAAGTGCGCTTAAGTGCTACAGAATATCAGCCTTTCCAAAAAAAGAACATGCCACATGGAGCCTATAGTACATAAAGGTTTCTATTTGCATGAGCAGACTCTTAATATTGACCTTGAGCACACACAATTTCACTGATCCACCTACCTGCACAAATACAGCTGGAAGTTCATAAGACCTCATTAACATTATTTCATCCCCACTCTGGCTAATGTATGCATGCATCTCTAAATAATATAATGAGTGTTTATTTGGTGTTTCAGAGACCCGGGGGCTTTTATTGTGCAAAACACATTAAACATGTGATTGTACTAATCGGTTTTATAAAGCTTTGCTCAAAAACAAAAAACAGTGAAAGCACATTTAGATTGTATAAAGTATTATTTCTGGATTACCAAGTGATTCATACGGTTGCACAGACAGGCTGATTGTATTCAGAATGAAGGAAATACATATTTAAAATGTATATTTAAAACTTATGCAAATAAAAAATACAACTTCAGAACAGGTTAAACTGCTCAGAATATTAATATACAGTAACACTAAAAAAAGGCAGAACAAAACAAATAAAATAGTAACAATGATTACAAAGAAGTTCTAAAAGGCACTGATAATATTATGTATAATCGGTTAGTTTTCTGATAGGCTTACACGGCTTGAAGATGGCAGCTGGAATTCCTCTTCAAACCTCTGTCATGTTTGTGTGGCCACTGAATACTGCATACCATTTCATAAGAAACAAAGTGGAACCCATTCATATTTACACACCTCCTTCCATCTCTCTTAATTATAAACCGTAACAGACACAAGGAAATAACATTAAAAAAAATGTAACAATTAGCTATTTACACCACAGTTTAGCTCTGAACCACACATGAATGAATGAGATGTATGTGTAGCACATTCATGTTACGAGTCGCAAACAAAGTACCACCAATACATTTAAGAAATCTTTCATTACTACAAAAAAAGGTTGTTCTAAAAAGAAAAAACATGAAAGCATGATATAAAATCATCAGTTAAAAATTATGATATCAAATTATCAGTTAAAAGCATAGCTCACCAATAAACTCTGATGCACTTTGCAACCTGTATGACTTTTTCTGTGAAGCACAAACGTAGATATTGTAAAGAATGTTTTTCTTCATACAACGAAAGTTCATACAACTTTAAACCATTTGACTTCACTGTATGCATAAAAAAAGGGAAAGAAACATATCTTTGAAAATATCTCATTTTGCGTTACACAGTAAGTCATTCAGGTTTGGAACAACAGAAGAGCGAGCAAATGATGACAATTTTCTTTTTCCTGTGAACTATGCCTTTAAGGTTGGTACCATATCTGACTTAAAATCAACAAAAATTATAAAAAAAACGGCATGAAAAAATTTCCTTCAAATTGTAAAATGTTTGACTTAATCTTGAAATAAATTTCCCCAAATTGGGGACAGTATCCACAATCGAGACTCCTTAGTTTGGCACTGTGATTGTCCATTGTTAACAGTGTCCTAAATCGTAGATGGCCGTTAACAGGATTCCAGAGGTTTAAAAGTTGTTTCTGTTTAGCCCGAGGCTTCTATGCACAGAAATATCTGGGCTAATGGGAATTGACGATACGCAAACTTCAAAGTCAACATGCAGAGAGTAATAAAGACTGTAGAAGAATGGAGAAAGCATAAATGGCCACTCCTCTGGCAGCAATCAAACCAGCCGTGCAATTAAACTCTGGAAGGTCAAAGTTCCTACGCATACACGCTGCTGCGCTGTGACTGCTGCGACTGCGTCGGCTGCGTGGCCTGTGACGGGGGCTGCAGCTGGGCTTGTTCGGGAATGTGTGTGCGGCAGGAAGGAGGCAGTGTGTGGGGGTTTCCTAGAGGGGTGGGACTTGTTGTGACATCGGACCAGTCTGAGTTGGAGTGAGGAGACGAAGAGGACCAGGGGTCAGGTGATTCAGGGGAAGGAGTGAGGTAGGGGTGTTCGCTGGGATTGTGTGCAGGATGACCAGGGGTGGTTCCCTCGGAGCCGGCTGTGGGGTAGCTGTGCTGGGAAGGCGGCGTTGGATATTTATCCACGGGGCTCTGGCGTGGCTGATACGAAGCTACTTGTCGTGCTTGGCTCTCAGGCAGGCCGTGAGGGAGTGCATGGTTGTGACCGTGGGGGTGCTGAAGGGTATGCGACAGGCCGTGCTGCATTCCCACATCGGGCATGGGGTACATCATACTCTGGTTACAGTGCAGGTGCTGACTTTGTGCCTGATTTTGCCCCTGTGCCTGCATCTGCCCCTGTTGCACCTGCTTGAGGAGGCTCTGCCCGTTGCCTGCCGCCATCATTTGGAATGTGACAATGGGCGGCAGCTGTTCGCGGGTCATGGTGACGTTCATCGGGGTGAGCATGGCCGGGCTGTGGTGCTGCTGCATGCTGGTGTGGCCCGTGTTCATCTGGTGGGACGGCATGAGGCCAAACATGTGGCCATTGTAGCTGTGTTTGGCCAAACCCACCCAGCTTTGTTGCTGGCCCAACATGTGACTCACAGGAGGCAGCATAGGCCTCACGGACGGGGTGCTGAGCAGAGGGGGAGAATTTGCAGTGCTTGTGGTGGCCACTGCTTCTCCGGCGTACGAGTGTGGAGATTCCAAGGAATCCACAGGTGACATGGTGACTGAGCTCTCTGGGAGACCACCAGCTGCTTTGGTGACATTACCGCTGGCTCCTGCCACCGCCACAACATTCGGCCCCTCTCCTCCAGCTGGCTTCTTCCTCCTCTTCGACTTCATTTCTTTTAGATCTTTTGCTGTCCCGGCTGCCACAGTGTTTGCCTTTCCTCCTGCTCTGCGATTCTTTTTGCCCTGTGGTCCTGGACGCATTCCGATCATGAATCCCGTACCGTTTGTCCCACAGACCATGGAAGAGTGTCCCCCACCATTGCCCACGTGGTTAGGCCCAGAATGTGGGCTGTGCACCAGGTTGTACTGGTCCAGCAGACGCACAATGTCGTGATGCATTCGTTCTTGTGCAGTATCACGAGGCAAGCGGTCAAGGTGGTCGGTGATATCACGATTTGAATAATGATCCAGGAGAACTTGGGCCGCTTCAAAGCTACCCTCCCTGGCAGCCAAGAACAAGGGTGTCTCCTCCTATATCACAGAAAAAAACAAAACTGAAGTGTTTGGCTAAAACACAGACCATCTGTGTATTCGAAAAGTGATTAAGCATGCACATAAACAAACAGACATGAAAGAGTACCTTGTTGTCCTGCATGTCTCGATTGGCTCCATTCTTGAGTAGCACTAGAGTGGCATCTACATTATTAACAGCCGCGGCCCAGTGCAAAGCTGACTTGCCTGAGGATAAGATGAAAGCGATTAGATAAAACAGTGTCAATTTAATGACCAAAATTTCTTTCTTTCCATGTATCAATAAAAGCAAGTTCTTTACTATGACGTGTTCATATGGGTTTTCATCTTACCATGGTCATCTACGGCATTGACATCTGCATGGCAGTGCACCAGTTCCTCCACCATGCCCTCCACTGCCAGTCTGGCCGCCAGGATGAGTGGTGTGGTGCCGTCATTCATACGGGCATCAAGATCCGTGGCACGGTTACGGATAAGAATCTGTTGTTTAAAAAAACACTAAGGATTGGTATTTGCACACAAAACTCAGAAAACATTTTTCACAAACCTGAAAAATATAATATCTACAACCTACAGTTTTCTGTTTATATATATATATATATATATCTATATATATATATATATATATATATATATATATATATACACACACACAGTATATAAATTAATGCTGTCAAACTACAAGTAAATAAAAGTAAATAATTACTGTTATAAATAACGTTTAAGGGTTAGTTCACCCAAAAATGAAAATTTTGTCATGAATTATTCACCCTCATATCGTTCAAAACCTGTAAGACTTTCATTCATCTTCAGAACACAAATTAAGCTATTTTTGATGGAATCAGAGAGCTATCTGATCCTCTACAGCAATACAACTAAAATGATCCCAGATCCAGAGACTCAGGAAAAACATCGGAAACTCAGGAAAAACATGTGACAGGGGCTCAACTTCACTTTTGTGACGCTAGGAGAACAGTTTTGCGCAAAGAAAACAAAAATAACATTATTTGCTCAATCATTCTTCTCCCGTGACTTACGTTTTCTGCTATTTTAGAGAGTATCCCCTAGGCGTAAACAAGATGCGTGCTTTCCCCCGGATGTCAACTACGTTAATTACATCAAATACACTAAAGCTTGTGTATTCGCTGCGTTGTAATCTAAAACAGCGCCTCTAAAATGGCGGAAGACGTAAGTCAGAGGAGAAGAATGGTACAGTAAATTATATTATTTTTGTTTTCTTTGCACAAAAAAAGTCTTCTCGTAGCGTCACAAAAGTTGATCCACTAATGTCACATTGGCTGTTTTACTGATGTTTTTACTACGTTTCTGAACCTGGAATCATTTCAGTTTTATTGCTGTCTATGGAGGGACAGATGGCTCTCTGATATGATCAAAAATATCTTAATTTGTGTTGTGAGGTCCTATGGGTTTTGAATGTTGTTGTGTAATGACAGAAATTTCATTCAGAAATTAACCCTTTAAAATAAATAAAAAATAAATGTAATTTATTTTGTATCAATTATATCTAAAGATTAGAAATATTTGTATAAAGATTTACTATTTAAGAACATAAAGATTACTATTAAAGAGCATTTTTAGCTAATCATTATTGTTTGTTTGTTTTTTTTTTTAAAGCTGTTAGCTCAATTATATGTTGGTTACTATAGATATTTGCATGATTTATTTAATAATTTCCTTGAGTTTTTAAGGCATGGATGTCTCAAGTTTAAAATTCATTGATAATTTCCATGATTCTGGGAAACCTGTAATTCATGATAAGGTTAGGCTTAGCAGGCATATGAGTAGAAGCACATTCCCTCACCTGAAAGACTCCTTGGGCATCTGCCGCCACGGCTGCATGTAGAGGGGTGCGGCCCATGTTATCATGAGCATTGGCATCAGCACCAGCATCCAATAGTCTCTTGGCGGCATCAGCTCGGGCGTATCGTGCAGCAAGGTGAAGGGCAGTCTCTCCAGTGCGATCTGTCTGGGCATTGAGTGACGCACCCTGGCCAATTAAGTCAGTTATGACATTTGTGCCAGGCTCGTCAGCGCCACTTTCCTCCTCCTCATCTCCCAGCATGCTGCCACAATCGGGGCTGCTGCCATTCCGTAGAGATGCCAGCATGAGAGGAGTGAAACCATCTATTTGCATGAAAGAGAATGCAAAATAAGTTAAAACTTTTTATAAGGAAAACAAAAAAAGAGTGAAAACCTTTTTTCCTCAGATTATGAATAAGAAAGAATCTTAGACTGTTAACCTGGTCCTTTGACATTGACATCCAGGCTGTCCATGTCTATATCCGCCTGAGGGGGAGTGAGTGTGATATCTGCGGCTTTGTGATGCTGCAGGGTCCACTCTCTCCTGTCCACTCCTCCATCCACTCCAACAGGAAGCAATGGCTTATCCTCCATCTGTGAAGTTGGAGATGTCCATTCAGATTATAAACTAAAGGATCTGTTACTGTCATCTTTAGGGCTATGGAGGTACCATCTCTTACCCTAGGTTTTTTAGATAGATGATCCTCCTCTGACCAATGATGGGTAGAACTGCCATCCATCAACCCTCCATCCTGTGGTTTCTGCATGCTCCTGAAAGAAAGTGGAGGATGGAGAAAAAGAGTTGAGTTAAGATGCTACCTTAAATAAACAGATTAAAAGAAATGTGTGAAAAGATTCAGGCTGGTGTTGTTAAAGCACTCTGTATTGATTTTATCACATAATGATAAAAAACAAGGAGATATGAAATTGCCACTCACATTTGAAATAATGTGTATAAAGTTTAAGCAGTTTAATATATATAATTTTTACAATACCAGTAGAAAGCACACAGTCATGTCATTCCTACTTATTAATCAGGAACTTCTCATGGCAACATCAACGCAGCAAATATCCTGAGATCATTGTGGAGATCAGGCGCACACTTACTTCATGCCAAAATCATCCTGTCCCACTGGCTCCCTCCGCTTGCTGTCTTTCTTTGCCACAAATCCATCAGGAAGCCATAAAGTCCCGTGCTTGCGTTTACGCTTGGCGGCCAACACACTCAGCACCAAAATAAGCAAGATGATAGCTGCAGCCACAGCAACCAGGTACCAAAGAGAAGGTGTGGGAGCTTCATATGTGATGCCTGAGGTGCGAGAGGATGGTTAACAAAGTTTATGAAGAGAGAACACAGTGAAAACCACAATTCCTTTTTGATAGAACCCTCTTTTACAAGTTCACTTACTGCCCACAGAATAGACTGGGTAGGGTAGCTGTGATTTCAGGTACTCGGCAGCTATGAAGGCTGCAGCCTGGTCTGAACTGGAAATGCATTCGGCCGAGTGCTGAGAACACTGTCGATTGTCAATCTCCAGGTAAACCTTTGATCTAAACCAAGAAGACATCCAAAACTATGTTCATTTACACAAACACAACATAAAGGTAAGCAACAAAATGTTCATTTCTGGGTGAGAAACGTACCCAATAACCTCCTTCTGCAGCTCTCGTTTTCCACGTTGCTTCATAGAAGCAATATTGTTTGGAATTTCTTCTTCCTCGTTTCCATAGTATGGGTACACCATAGGCATCTTATGCTCATCCATTTTAAGTCTCAGGTTGGTGTGCAGGAGTGTCCCCAAAGAGCGCAGGAAACCCTTAAGGTCACCCAAAAGCTCCTCGGGCTGCAGCAGCACAACTATCACCAGTGTACCATTAGCCAGCTTGGGAGGAGTGTCTATGGCACAGTCCAGACCATCCCAACCACATGCTTCTGTGTTGCAGCCCTGGTTACAATGACCATTGGCATAATGATCTGCACAGTATCTGTCATATCTAAGGATAAATGAAGTTAGTAAATAATCATTATTACATATGAAATTAAAATATAATGGAAATATATTTATTTGGGGTGTGTAAGATTTATTTTTGGTAAAAAAAAAAAAAAACTGTAAAAACTAACATCTACATTGAAATGTTTTCAAGCATTATCTGTCAAAGTTGATCAAAAAAGTACATCCAAGTAATCCTCTACATTGTGAGAAATACACTGGCACACATACTTGCAAGTGCTTGAGCCCGTCGATGAACCTTTCTTGCACTCAAAGCTGTCAAAGAGGCAGTCTGCATTGTCGCACTCTGGGTCACAGCGGCCATTATGGAATAAATCCCAGCAGCGTAAGGAGGCTGAGCAGTTCTTCCAGGGCTTCTCCCAGTGCAGCGTACAGTCACCTTTATCCCACTCACATTCTGGGGTTCGACATTGTGGGTCACACACTTTGTCTCCTGCCCGCTGTTCGCACTCCAAATATTGGCAAAAAGGTTCAGACGTTTGACAGGTCGGCCCACTGAAGCCGGATAGACACTGGCAGCTGAACTTGTTAGAATCATCCGGCTTACATATGCCACCATTCTGACACATGCAGCGGTTTGTGATGCCCTCGCAGTGTGGTCCGGTAAAACCCACTGGGCAGCTGCACTGCGGATGACCGTTTATCTCCCTGCACTGTCCACCATTTTGACAGTGCAAACTGGCACAGGAGAAGATCTCAACATTACCACAGTTGAAGCCAGTGTAACCCTAAAAGAGCCACACAAAGGCTGTTAGACCCCACAAATACAGCAAATTATGGTGTTACCTTACAATGAAATGACTGGGTGCTAGTAAGACAGCAGCAGTGAGTAAAAGAAGAGTAAAAGACGAGTTAAGAGGGAATCAGACTTTCACTTCATACCTGATTTATGCAGCTTCAGTCTTTAGTGCAAGCATGAGAATGAGAGAGAAACAAGCAGCCTTGAGAAAAGGAAACATCTTCACTCAAAGCAAAACAGAATCAAGCAAAGCTAACGCAGCCATTAAAGGTTGTAAAAGAAATGTCGGAAAGCACAGCAAGAGATATATTAGTTATTAAAATACCCTCCTCCTCTAGGAGAGCAGTTAGTGAATTTTCGATAAAGGCCTTAAGCATTTACCAAAATAGGGAATGCTACAGGGAATGTACAGTAAAAATGTAATTGCTTGTGCATGCACACATACACAATACCAGTCAAAAGTTTGGGGTCAGTAAGATTTCTATTTCAATCATAAATGCTTTTTTATTTTTCCCCCATTAATCAAAGAATCCTTAAAATTAACCAGCATAACAGTTTCAAGTGATAATGATCAAATCAGCATTTTAGAATGATTCTGAAAGATATTGTGACACTGACAATTCTGTTCTGCATTCACAAGAACGCATTAAATAAAAAACATTAAAATAACTTTGTTTAATGTTAATTTTACTGGTTCTGTTTAATCGAAGAGACTTAAAAAACTAAAAAAAAAACAAAAACAAAGGAAAAAACAAACAACCTTACTGATTGTATAAAAACTAAATACATATATCAATGCTAATTCTACACTTACAGGTTGGCAGGTACAGGTGTATCCGCGTAATGAACTTATGTTCATGGCACATCTGCCGTTGTGGCATGGATTGGAGTGGCACAGATCCACCATTAACTCACAATGTTGCCCTACAGGGGGGGGACGGTTGAGAGCACAAAAACGCATAAGAAAATACCACTTTAAAACAGCTAGTATGATTATCTACGATACCAAAACAAGACCTCACCTGTATAACCGAGACGACAGCGGCACTGATAGTTATTAGTGAGCGGCACACAGTCAATAGTGCCAGATGGATGGCAAGGTTTAGATAGACACTCGTTCACATCTCCTTCACAATGCTCTCCAGTGAAACCAGGAGGGCAGGAGCAAGTGTACCGCCCCACACCATCCACACACTGACCGCCATTCTTGCAGCGAGCGCCGAACTCTGGGGCGCATTCATTCACATCCACCTCACACTGCAAACCTGCACAACAAAAAAGTGGTAAGGGGCCATTTATATAGCAGTGTAACATCTGAGCATTAAATAAACTGCATTAAGAATCAGTCATACCTTTGGTGCCGGGAGGACATGCACAGTAGAAGCGGTTGATCAAATCAAAACAGGTACCTCCATTTCGACAGGGACTCGAGTGGCACTCGTCAACATCATATTCACAGTTCACGCCCTGATAACCTGCTTTACACTAATAGAGAAAGAGAGGTTTAGATAACAGAAGATAAATAGATTTCAAGAAACATTTCTAAATAATAATATTATTATTAATATGGAAAACAGTTGTGCTGCTTAATATTTTTGTCCAAGATTCTTTGAATCACCGTTTAAAAGAACTTGTAACACAAAAGACAAATGTCTTTATAATGTCACTGTCTTTACCGCCAATGTTTGAACAGTGTTCATCAACGTTAGTAAGTTTTACCTTGCAGTCATATCCGCCCTGGTAGTCCACACAAGTCCCTCCATTTCTACAGGGTTTGGAAAGACATTCATCCATCTCCACCTCACAGTAATCGCCCTCATAACCTCTCTGACACAGACAATAGTGTGTGTTGTCCTTGTCCACACACTGCCCTGCATGCTCACACACCATGTCCACTGTCACATCTGGAGCATATCAGAATTTACATGAAGAATTCAACCAAAGCTTAATCTCCATTACATTTTACTGCATTTCAAAACAGTTACAGTGAAAAAAAATGATTCTGTGTAATCTCTCACTCTTGTTTTCAGCAACTTTCTGGCAGGACACATTAGGGATGTCACAGTACAGGCCTGTCGATCCATGCGGACAGCTGCATCTCCAACCCATCTCATTCTGGATGCATTTGCCTCCATTCTTACATGATATCTTATGGCACAAGTTCACAATTGACTGCAGAACAAAACAGACAGAGAAATTAAATCGCTGAACATTCACCTACTGACAACCAAAGTTCAACACACAAGACAAAAAATAGTTTTATGACTCCAGCTGATTATCTGTGTATATTTACTGATAAATATAATATTACTGTAATATTACTGGCAGTTAATTAGCAGGCAGTCCAAAAAGTAGGCTTAAATCGACATCTAGCCATTGAGCACCATCAGAATGTGTGGGGTTTGCAATCTAAAACTGAATGAATAGTTTTTACCTCACAGGTTTTTCCAGTATACATCAGTGGGCATTTGCAGTGGAAAGTCCCTAGACCATCTATGCAGGTGCCACCATTTTGACAGGGATGAGATTCACACTCATTCAGTTCATACTGGCAGAATTGACCCGAAAAGCCATGGCGACAGCGGCAGGTGAAACGGTTGATTCCATCCACACACGTTCCGTTGTTGAGACAAGAGCTATGGAGTAAAAGAGAGAAAGAGAATGAATATGCATATATATGACACAATAAAAAAAGTGGATAATTTATATGGAAATCGTACGTCTCAGTGCAATCTGGAATATCACGTTCACAGTTGATGCCGTCATAGCCAGGTGGGCACTGGCACGTGAAGCTGTTCACGTAATCTGTGCAGTGACCTCCATTCCAGCAGGGATTGCTAGCACACTCGTCAACTTCCTCCTCACAGCGCTCACCATAGAAACCAGGTCTGCACTCACACAGGAACCGGCCCACTTTATCAACACACGTACCTCCATTACGGCATGGATCTAGAGAAGAGAGCAAAAATTCAAATGATTGGGTTTTTTCAAGCTGGTATCCAAATACCCCTAGTGGGCCACAAATGAGTTGACATTAATTAATTTTTAGAGCTGTCAAAGGTAAAGATATTGAGCAAAATATTTGGCGAATTTTTTTATATGTTTGATATAAATGTAACTTATTGTATTTGGTCTTTTAATTGATCTCTGACCACTAGGCTATGCAGAAGAGGTTAACGTAATGATGTGTTTACTGTCTGTCACTTATCCACGACATGTGAATGAATCTGTGTAGCAATGGTACGTACTGGAGCTGCAGTCATCGATGTTTGTCTGGCAGTTGACCCCACTGTATCCAGGCTGACACTCGCATCGGTAGCTGCCCACTGTGTTCCGACAATGACCTCCATTCTGACACGGGTTTTTCTTGCACTCATCTACATCCTCTGTGCACTGGGCTCCTACACATACATATCAAACAGACACTCTTGAAATGTTTTGTACACATTTTCATTAATTAAATCTACTAATGGGAATATCATGTGATCACTGATTCAACTAAAGGTGTTATATGTGGTTGTCTCAACATCAGATACACTTTTGAGGAATTAAAACACACCCAAACACGAACTCAAAGCACTTACCTTCCCATCCGCTGTGGCACAGGCAGGTATAGCTGGTGTAATCCAGGGATGGTTGACAAACACCTCGTCTTTGACAGGGCTGAGAATCACAAGGGACTAACTTATCCTCACAATGTCTCCCTGGAACAAAGCAGTATAGTTGTGGATAAATTAGTTTTTTAATATATATATTTCTTTAAAAATATATAAAATAATTATAATATTATTAATACTGATTCATTTCATTATTAAAATGTATTAAGAATAATTAGCAGCACAACTGTTTTCAACAATGATATTTGAAGGATTATATGGCACTGACTTCTAGAGAAATGGTTACTGAAAATTCAGCTTTGGCATCATTGGAATAAATTGCATTTTAAAATATATATTAAGACTAAAAATGTATTACAATAAAAAAAATGGTACTGTCTTTCAAAAATATGAAAATAACCTACGACCCTAAACTAAAACAAAGACTAAAAATTATTTAATCTGATTGATTGAAAAGTGCTGATTCTGTAAATAAAAATCACTGTAAAAAATAGTTCACTGTAAATGTGTGTCACCTGTGTAAGGCAAAGTGCAGCGGCAGATGTAGCTGTTGACTCTATCCACACAGGTTCCCTGATTCATACAAGGGTTTGACTCACATTCATTAATATTTATCTCACAGTTCAAACCTGAGAGAGAGAAAAAGGGCAATTCAGGGAGTTGGAAATGGAATTGAACATGGAATTGAACATCATTATTACTTTGTTTGGAAAGGCTAATGGATTACACGCATCTACCTGTAAATCCACGGACACACACGCAGGTGTAGCCATTGAGATGGTCATTACAGGTGCCATCGTTCTGGCACGGGTTGGACTGACACTCGTTCTTCTCTCTCTCACAGTTCTTTCCCTCCCAGCCTGGCTTACATACGCAAAGATACCTACACAGACAGGAGATTAGAGTAGTTGACATGAAAGCGAAAACTAGCCATAGATGGTTTATACTAAGGCAAGTAAAGATACCTCTTACAACAATCCTACAAAGGCAACATGCATTTGCAATGTTATTCAGTTTTATAGTTTATAACAGAAAATGGTAGAAGGATGTGCTACTAATAATCAGTATCAGCCACTTTGGCAGAAAGACAAAAGCTGTTCCTACCCGCCCTGCTGCTCAATACACACTCCATTCAGGCAGGGCATGGGGTTGCAGTGGTCTGCACCTGAGTGACACAGAGGACCATGAGTCCCTACTGGACACAAACACTGAAACCCATTCACTTTGTCCACACACGTCCCTCCACTAAGACACGGGTTCGAACTGCACTCATCTATCTCCATGTTGCATCGCTCCCCTGAGAAGAAAGAAAGTATGATTAATGAAAGAGCATATATATCAAACTATTTACAAATTACTTAGTTCTGATAATGATTCAGGAATGAAGCAGATCTGCATGAGTGTATTTATGTATGTGCATGAACAAACCTGTGTATCCAGGTTTGCACAAACATTTGTACTCGTTAATTCCATCCTCACAGGTCCCGTGTTGGCAGGGATTGCTGGCACAGTCATCATGGTTAATCTCACAGTTCACACCTATAACAAAGACAAATGACAAAACAGTCAATGGAGGCACAGACAGGTGAAATAAAGCTGGTCTAATTTATACAGGAGCCTTTGAAAAGTCTCAAAAGAAGTCAGAGTAATGATAGATTATTTGTGTGTTTATGTGTGTAGTAAGAGTGTCCAGCAGGGGAGTGTCGCGAGCTTTGTTTTGTTTGTTGGACGGTGTAGCTGAGTAAAACGGGATTTGTCGAATAAAAGAGTCAGATGTACATTGTAGACATAAAATAAAATATATAAATAAAAATCATGCACACATCTAAAATTTATAGTCACAAAAATCAGTCTAATTCTAAATTGAGGATAACAGTCATTGTATACTATATTAAGAGCATTTTGCTGCAATAAAATTTGCTGATATAATAATTAGACTTCTTTAAATGCTTTAAAGGTGTATTATATGGCCTCTTAAAGATCCTTTGAGATGTAAAGATCAAGTGTGAGACTCACCTGAAGTGCCTGGCTGGCAGTTACACTGGTACTTGTTGACCATGTCAACACAGCGTCCTCTGTTTTGGCAGGGGTCACTCTGGCACTCACGTATCTGCTCACTGCAGATGGGGCCCATGTAACCTGGGTGACACTTGCATGTAAAGGTAGCAATTCCGTCTATACAAACGCCATGGTGACAGGGTTTGGGTTCACAGTCGTTAATGTTGTCTGTGCACAGTGTCCCTGTAAAACCTACAGAGACCAGCATATAAGACAAGGGATTAGTACAATATCAGTTCTCTGAGCAGTGTTGCCAACTTTTTTCAATCGAAAGTAGCTAAATCCAGCTTGAAAAGTCGCTAGATGTCGCAAGATGACGTCATACGTTAATTTGCATATTCATTACGTCAGTGCGTCATATTATCTTGCTTCTCTGTGGTCACATAAT
>JAUCMS010000145.1:7734749-7759308 GCA_032357445.1 Enteromius radiatus | reverse complement strand
GTCAGACATGTTTCTAAAAACTCTTAAATGTCCTAAATTAGCAAAGATCTAGTCCTGGCTTAATCTAATTCCTGTACAGGAAACTGGCCCTAAATGTTTAAATGTTTAATGTATTAAAAAAAATACATTAATTAAAAAAAAAAAAACTAAAATATTCAAATTTAAGCTAAAAACTAAAGAAAATTACAATGTATGTTAAAATATGTTAAAAGTGATAATATTATATAATATAATAGTATACATATTATTAAAAAAGGGTTCTAGTATCAAATTAATTAAAAAATAAAGAAATAAATCTCCAAATGAATATGATATGGCACTGATAACTGTTCTCAGACTTCACAAGATATAATTAAACCTCTACAATCAAAAGTCAAATATTTCTAAATTATCTGGGCTGTGAGGTCACAATTGATTTCACAAATCAATACAAAATTGAATAATAAAATAATAAAATGTAAACTAAATAAAACTTGAATAAAACTCCATGAATACACAACTGTAACCTCCATTAAGAATTGAGAGCAATAAAAGGCATTGTTAACTCCTTAGAAACACTAAAGCAGTCGGTCTTAAGTAGATGAGGAAAATTATTTTTATGAACAAGTGTGACAAGTCTGTGTTTTTATTATGTCTATCGTACCCAATCTGAACCTGAGCTAAAGGCCTGACTCATCCGCCTTACTGGCAATATTTGTTGTGAAAATTCACAAGGTCGAAACTTTTGGTTGCAAATTACAGACGCTAGGAAACATTACTTCATTCCATAGAAACCAAAAAATTCCTATTATGAATTGAACCTAAGAACTTAAATCATTTTTTAAAGTTGTGTCTTCGATGTGGTGCTGAGGTAAGCTTTCTGTGTATTCCTGTCCTGATTTACCGCAAGACCGAGCTTTACCATCAGATGTGGTTTCAATTTCTTTATTTACATGTTGTTAAGGCTGGAGATGCGGCAGTAGGAACGTATTTACTGTAACCCAAACCCAAGTGCAAAAAATTGTCAAGGTAAGACATGCGGAATTTGTAAAATATGTTTCCATGGCTGTGGACTGTATGAAGAGAATTCATTCAATGATGGGAAAACAGTCCCTCTGTGTTTCACAGCCCATAGAAATGTAACATGATAGGTTTGTTAGCAAGTGTTTATTTTGGGCAAAGCAATAAATGTAACCCTCAATCATACAGCATAAAAGCACAATTACAAGCTGCCACAAGCAACGTTCAGGGAACAACAGCAGTAAAGGAACCGGCATTTAACAGTGAAGGAAACTTGGGTGCGTGTGTGTGTGTATTTTAAACTCTGCAACCACAAGAATTGGATGCATTTTACCGTTTTTCCACTCCAACTGTTACTCGTCTTTTTTGAATCCGCTTTGCATAGTTTTTCCTACACTCACAGACAGTTTTAAATGCACCGCAAAAACACGCACATGAACACATAAAAACTGCAATCATTAAGATCCACACTTCTCAGTGTACCATGGGAGGACTCCAACTCTGTCAAGAGAGCGGATTTGGCAATATTAAATACTTAAGAGTGACCTAATTTCATTATTAATGTGGAAAAATGAAGTTAGGCAACGCCGCTATGTGCAAACAGTCTCGCTGCTGGTTTGTTCTGGTTCTCAATGAGCCTCAGAAAGTGGAGTTTAAATATAAGAGTCTTTGCGTCTTACCTGCAGTAGTCTGTTCTATTAGATGTATTCACACAGGTGGCATTGTTGACACAGGGCTTCACATGGTCCACACACTGTAAAGCTGTGAAGAAACATGAACACATCAGATCAGGACTAGGTCAGTTAAGATGACATGAATACAATTTCCTCATTATATAGCTTTGCCAGTGTATTTATCATAACAGTCTTTCTTCTAACCTATTAAAACTACTTCTTCGTTAGGGTCACTGAGATTTTTTAAGAACAAATTAATGCTTTGAGACCGAGCAAAATAAGTTTATCAATGTTTATCCATGTCCATTTTTTTCGCCCCATTTTGTTTTTCTGGACTTCATTTTGGTAAAAATAAATTTGAATTTAATTACAGTACTGTATTTCTTCAAGTTTTACTTTGACAGGCTGCCATGAAAGGTTTTGTTCCTGTGTTTATGAAATGACAACATTGTATTTATTTACGTCCTCATTTATTGATAGGGCAGATGATGAAAACATTGTTAGCATCATGTGCACTTCAGTATGTGGATAAAAATCTGTGGATCTGGGCAATTCATTTACACACAGAATAAGCACGATTCATATTTTTGTAGCTTATTAGTCACAGACACCAGCCCATATCACAATCTGATTTAAAGGGTTAGTTCACCCAAAAATTTTAATTCTGTCATTAATTACTCACCCTCATGTCATTACAAACCCATAAGACCTTTGTTCATCTTCGGATCAAATATTAAGACATTTTTTATGATATCAGAGAGCCATCTGTCCCGCAATAGACAACAATACAACTGAAATGATCCCATGTCCAGAAACGTGGTAAAAACTCTGGAAAAAAAGTCCATACATCAGTGGATCAACTTCAGTTTCAATACAAAAATACTTTTTTGCGCAAAGAAAACAAAAATAACACCATATTCTCAACCATTCTTCTTCTAAGTCTAAGACTTGCGTCTTCTGCCATTTTAGAGAACATTACTGCGTAAACAGCCGCAGATTACACACATGTGCTTTCACCCGCATGTAAACTGATTACGTCAAATACATTAAAGCTTGCGTATGCGGCGCGTTAAGATACTCTTAAAATACGTAAGTCACGGGAGAAGAGTAAATTATGTTATTTCTATTTTATTTGTGCAAAAAAGTGTTTTTGTAGCAAAAGTATTCTTGATACACTGATGTCACATGAACTGTTTTACCAATGTTTTTGCTGTGCTTCTGGATCTGGGATCACTTCAGTTGTATTGCTTTTTATGGAGGGTCAGATGGCTCTCTGATATCATCAAAAATATCTTAAATTGTGTTCAAAAGATGAACGGAGGTCTTATGGGTTTTGAACGACATGACGGTGAGTAATTAATGACAAAATATTCATTTCTGAGTGAACTAACCCTTTAAGTAAACTAACCTACTCTTAATTTATTCATCCAAAATCTGGAAAATTCCATGACATTTCATGTTATACAGTAAATTCCACTTTATTGAATGGATTCCACAATTCTGTCTGCTTTTTCCACATCGTGGAAATCATAGGGCCCTAGAAATTGACAAATAAATGCTCTTCAAAGAATCCTGTGGAAAATGCATCAACGTTTTCAATGTAAAAAAAAAAAATTCTTGTGCACCAAATCAGCATATTTGATTATTTCTGAAGGATCGTGCGACACTGAAGTCTGAAGTAACAGCTGAAAACTCAGATTTGCCATCATGTGAATACAGTTCAATTTAGATATATTAACAAAGAACACAGACATTTTGAAATTGAAAATAATTTTAGAATATTACTATTTTTACAGAATGTTTTTTATCCTAAATAAATTCAGCTTTAGTAAGACTTTTTTCAAAAACATTAAAAACTTTTGACCAGTAATGTGCATTTTTACATCTAATAATTTTTGATAGTGGTAAAGGTAAATGGACTAGTAGGGGTAATGTAATTACAGTAATGTCTTTGTATTGACAAGGCTACATTAAGTAGATCCTCCCAAATGTTTGTTCAAAATTGTAGCCTGTTTAGTGCTTTTAAAACATTCCATAAAGAGAGTTTAATATTTTTAACTGGTCCAAAAATTTTTGCTATTACAAGCTTTAAACACTGAACTAATCGGATTGATATCATTTTTTTTTAAATGCTACATATGGCCAATAGCCAAAATGACCACAAATTCACATAACCAAGCTAACAAGTTGAGTACTTTAATAGAAAAGCGAAGCCTGCTTCACACTGTCAGGGATGTTACGCATAATGTCTTGATTTTGTTTTTCTGACGACACAAAGCAAAGGAAAAAAGCTGCTGTAGATTTTAACCACACCACTCCCTCTGATACAAAAACTACAGAGTGTGGAGTTGTTGGGGGAAAGAGGTGAGAGACAAAGTGGTAGAGCAACAAAGGTAAAGAAAAAAAAAAAAAAAAAAAGTGTAAACCTTTATGCCGACAATGTGCCAAGTGAATTCAAGATGGAATTTCCTAACTGATCAAATACTTTCACTCATTTCCTCTCAAAATACAGGAAGCATCTGGACAGACGTCACAGGTCTGGACATCACAACGAAGCATAAGAACATCTGGCTGTAATATAGCCAAGCAAATTCAATTCAACAAACTCATTTCAAATGTGTAATGTTTCTGGTTTATAACAAAGATTATGTTCAGGCTGAATCTTAAAACCTTGAAACTCTTGATTTATACATATTAGGCTGGTTTACCAAAATGTCAAAAGCATTTCTGCAAAAAGAAGTGAGCCCTAGCCCACACTTCCCTTTAAGACACTGGGTGGCAGGTCATATGATTTCAAAGCAACGCTGACACTAAGTAACATAGTACTACAGCTCAAGACAGGAAGTGCACTGAGCGCTAATACCGACTTCCTGTACTTTGACCGGGCCTCAAAATATCCCCGTGTGCAAAAGTGCAGAGAAAGCGAGTGCAGCCTGGGCACGAGGCCAACAGTTAAATACGGGGCTTTACATAAATGCCTCAAAGCTCTTTACTTTGAGCCTGGCTACACATCGTTAATAACACTTGGAAGTCTAACACTCAAAAACAGAATTTGAGACTGAAATGACAAGTCTTGAGCACTGTGGAAAACATTGTGTGATGAACTCAAGGCTTAAACCTGGTTTTATTGATCAAAAAACCTAGAAAAAAAGACATGCTCATCACAACATATAAGCAAACATATCAGTGGTTTGACACAGCATTACATCATGAAAAATAAACCTTTTCAATTCTGCAAAAGGAAGTTTAAAAAAGTGGTTGTTGTGGTCTTGTTGTTAATTCACATATTTATTTGGCTAAACAACCTGCATGGTGCAGATAGAAGCAACACCTTAAACCACCAAATAAGTGTGTTGAGATCCAGTATTGTTAACCAATATGCTATATTAAGCACATTGTTTGGGTATACAATACAATCAAGCACAAACCTCCTCCATAACATAATGAGGTTCACTCTGCAAATGTTCAATATTACCTTCTGCTTAAACTCATTCTCATTGTAAAATGAAGCTTCTCAACCAGGTTTCTTTATAGGTTTCTCGCTTTGTTCAACAGGGCTCTGTTGGCCTGTTCAATTCAAGTCGTGGTGCCAGTTTGCCTAACTGATAACCCACTGCCATTTCTGTTGTGTATGAGAAACAATAAATGGCAACCACACCAAAAGTGAAATGAAACAGCACTACTCATCTGAATCACGCCACATGGACCATTTATCAACTAGGCCCAAATACAGCACAGGGCAGGGCATCTGTGTATACAGCAGGTGATCTGAGAACCACAGTGAAGCATTTGAGTTTGGCCAACAAACAACACAATGTCTTGTTTAAAACTAGCTGACATTCTCATGAAAAACAGGAAAAATCACAAACATTTACCCTGGATTTACTGTGAATAACTGAAACCATGTGACAGAAATGTGGAATATTCATATAACATTTTATTTCATTATTAATGTATAAATATACTAAATGTAGGAGAAATGAAATGTAATTACAGTACTTTATTTGTTATTACAGATATAGCAGGTTTGTATACAATATGTACTAACATATCTAAACATATACTTAACTATATTCTGTAAGTTTAGACTAAACATATGTTTTTCAACAAGAACAATGTTTAATTTTAATGTAAATAGAGACCTAACTCCGTATATGAGAACATTACTATAAAATTAGGTTTTTACAAAACAGCAGTTTTAGTTAATGAAAATATATTGGTAACACTTTAAGGTTCATTAGTACTAGGGCTGGGCAATATATATCGAACGATATATTATGCGCATCTCGTCAGTAAAGCCGGTTCTTTGATTAGCTGTAATTCTCTATCAGCTGCTTTCAAATGCAGCATCAGCTTATGAACAGAGCTGTAGATCACTGACAAGCTACGTGTTGAGTTTCGCAGGTGATTCAATGGCGTAGTTTGTCAGTGATCTACAGGGTTTGTTTATAAGCTGGCGTTCAAAGAATCAAAGAACCGGCTTTACTGACGAGATGCGCATAATATATCGTTCAAGCCCTAATTAGCACCCTACATTAGTTAACATAACCCAAGAATAAACTATACTTCAATGTCATTTATTAATATTAGTAAATTTCAGAATTTACTAATGAATTATTAAATTCACAAGCTGTGTTTGTTAACATTAGTTAATGCACTATGAACTAACATGAACAAACAACTAATTACTTATTTCTATTAACTAATATTAACAAAGATAACTAGGCCTAAATAGTGTAATCAATGTATAGTTCATTGATTGTTTATGCTAATACATTAACTAATGTTAACAAATGACACATTATTGTAAAGTGTTACCACTAAATTTCACTCACACTCTATTCCAAGCTATTGCTACGGTCAAGTCAAGCAACTATGAAATGTGCATTGCAAACAAAGCATGTAATATTCAGTGATACCACATCAGGAGGTGCCACTATACCTTCAAACGTTCAGAACCTTCAGTGGAAGAGCATCTCTATGGAATAAGGCTGCCACTGCTGCACTGCGGTATTTTTCTGATCACACACAGTTTCTGCGTCCGAAATCGCATTCTACTTAAGTAGGTACTACATTTAAAATTGAACGTACTACCTGACCGTTAAAACAGTATGTTCTATATAGTATGAATGTGGGTAGTATGAATGGAATTCGGACGTACTACATCCGCCATATTGATGTTGTCACGTGTCACGCGTCGTCACAATAGCGCAACAATTTAAACTTTCAATAAGTCATCCATTTATTTAGATTGTGTTAAACAAGTGTAATTTAATCAAAATAAACAATGTTTTTTTTCCTGAGGTACTTACACTTGAAACGAGCCGCGTCTCAACTTTCCACCATTTTTTTAATACTTCTCGCCTACTGATTTTCGAATGCTATGAATTCGGACTTACTACTCGCCTTGCATACTGTTTTTCACGTACTATATAGTAGGGAAGTAAGCGATTTTGGACACAGCAAGTGTTTTGCTCAGCTTTGGTCTCATCAGACTCTCCCACGTGATTTCTGCAGCTGAGATGTCATATGACATCCAAACAGTGGCTTTCTCTTTGCTACTCTCTACTAGAGTTGTGACTACTGATTCTCCTGTATACATCCCCGGCTTGCTGTTTTTCAACTACTGTTACACAGAGTTGCTTAGTGTCTTTTTATCTTTATGGAGCATGGTCTGCCTTGATGCTGACTTTTCAGAAGCTGGACCATCCATATACAGACAGTCTCCATTAAATAAATCATGCAACATCAAAACCAGCACCACTTGACTGCACCTGTGATTATTTAAACAAATATTAAAGGGTGTGAATTCTTATGAAATAAGTTACACTGGATAACTTCGTCTAAACCTGCTTTATGCTTGAAATTAAAGAGACTTTTCTTTTCATCAGAAAGATCACTGTGCCGAATTAGGTTCACTGTGATTCAATTCTGTAAGACAAGAAAACATGAAAAAGTCCAAGCAGGATGAATACTTTCTATACGAACTGTGTCGTGCCCGGCATTTAATGCCCTCTGAGGTCAAAGCCTGCAACTGGAGAAGGCGTTTGGTTGCACCCCTTTTTGGCAGCAACTATGGTGGGAAATATTTGGGAGAAGTGGCTAAGCTGAGTGTGAAATTGTGCTTTCACAGAGATTTAAGAGCCAAGGGGAGGGGAACTGGAGTGCTGGAGATATGAGAGGGAAGAATAGAAGACAAGAGCAGGAGTCAAGTGTGCTCAAGATGGCAAGAGGCAATAATGGAGAAAAGAATGAGAGAGAGAGAGAGAGAGAGAGAGAGGGGAACCAAGTACTGGTTTATAAAATGTCCATTGCAGCACCTTTCAATAATAAAACTTATTTTTGTCTGAGTTGTCTGATGCAGCTGTCAGATCTTTTTAAATTCAAAATCACTCTTAATATGTGCTTAATATATCTTAATACGTCTTAATATTTAAGCCAGCTACTTAAAGACAACTTTTGATATAAACAAGCATGTAAGCTGTAAGGTAAGTCAGTAAGCTGTAAACATGTTATCACTTTCAACAAAAAAACAGCAATAAAAGGCTTAGAGGAATTACACTGTTAGACTGTTATGTTGACCGATGACAGCCAATATAATATAATATAAAAATAAAAATAAAGTTTGAATAAAGTTCAATTATTTTGTCCATCGAATGAAAGCCAGTAGGGTCTAAATCATGATTTAGAACCAATGATTTGCATTGAATGGACAAAAAAACCCTGACATTTTTCAAAATATCTTCTTCCATGTAACACAAAAAAAAATGTTTTTTTGGACAAGTAGGTTTAGCCTATTTTACATTTGCGTGAAATGTAATTTGAAAAACTTGCAGCAATGTTGGTTACTTAAGAGACTTGAGATATCCTTGCCCTTGTGCCATCAATGTAATTTAATTTGTTTGTTATACTAATATTTAACATTATAACTGAATGTGTGTTCAATAGCATACACTTTTTTTTCTGTGGTATTGAAATTGGTATCAAGAGTTGTGTAACTGAACCGGTATTGCTGACTTCTGAAATGATGGTATTGTGACAACCTTTATTTTCTAAGTGTGGTCACAAAGTCTCATGGGCAAACATGATGAAGACAAAGCGACAGAATGTAGTGAGAGTGAGACACAAGCGAAGGGTGAGGCTCAGAGAGCGAGAGGCTCGGCCCTGACTGGTCTGACAAGATCCCTAAATGCTTCATCAAACCGCCAGAGGGGAAGTTCTTAAAGGATTTTAGGACGGGCTTTCTTAAATGTACACTTTTTAACTCCTCTTCACTTCTAGTCCTACTGAAGAGGCGTTTTTAAGCCTCCAGCACTTCTAAATCCAGGATCTGTTAACCATAAACCAGGCACTTCACTGAAAGTCTGCACACCTGCTGCGATCAACATCCTGGCCTAAAGTCAACTTGACATCACTGATCTCTGATCAGGCTTTACTCTGATCCACCTAATGAGCAATGATCACACAGATAGGAGGAAACCGTTCCTAGGTGAGGACACTGCATATGGGCTTAAAAGTCTCTGTATGGGCATTTGCTCTACACAAGCCAAATTCACTCTGTTTATCATGAGTTTTCTCAAAAGCAAACAACAGCCAAAACTTTCACACAAACTCTGTTTAGAGTAACCCTGCTGTGATTAACCAACTGTTAAACATTTTGTCTTCATTTTTCCACATTCATGAGACCAGAGCTCTGTCCCTGAGGTGTGAAGGAATGGAGCCAGGGGCAAATGTGAGGACAACGTGAGAAAAATAGGAAAAGCACACAATGAAAGAGAAGTGGGAGGGTGATAAGTGGAATAATTAAAAAAGCAATTCACACTTTTTTGATAAAAACAAACGTATCTTCCTCTTCCCTTTTGTTATACTCAATCTTTTAGAAATTAATGATTGAATGTTCCAGGAGTAAAAACAGGAAAAAAGTGCTAAATTAGGCTATATATTTTTAAGCAAATGCAGTTTTACGTTCACTATGGTTTTGGGTGCATGTGATTCCAAACGTATGCGTTTCTTAGGCGATGTTTACATAACATGCATTCTTGCATTCAAAAACAGCTAGACGGAGCGCAACAAAATGGAACAGAATGCAGGGGTCTTGAGACAAGCTTTAAAAGTCAGACTATTTTTAACTTGACAATCTTGCAAACACATTGCTTGTGGAACGAGCTAAAAAGAAGCACAATGCAATGCAATGGGAATTTTTGTCTGTTTGCCTGTGTCCTGGCTTGATCCTGGATCCTCCAGCCAGTATTCTCACCACACAATTTTCAACTGTCTCTTAGTCTTTCTACATCTTCAACTCAAATAGTTTTTCTTGTCTGTAGTCTGTGTTTCCCATTCTCTGTAGCTCTTTTAGATGGGGCTCCAACAGTAACGTGACCAGATGTGAAAGCATGACTCTCTCTCAGTCGGTTATAAATCAGTTGTAAAACATCTACACACAACCAATATATGCACACATGCAAAACTGTGCACCAGTATTAGCTGTGTGTGTGTGTGTGTGTGTGTGTGTGTGTGTTTACTGGCACTGAACACTTGGGTGTACGTTCTGAAGCCAACTCAAACCTGCCTTCAATAAAAAGCAGTCCCATGACTTTCTATCCCCACAAATGCAGGAATGGGATCAGGGACTTTCTAAACTACATTCAGTGACTTATAAAAACTGCTTTCAACACAAAATCTGTCTTGAATTAGATCTTAGGCTTTGCTGAGCTGAGGGAAATTAGTCTTGAATACATAAAACAGCTGTGATATAAAGAGCCACCCACCACTACGCCCACAAAAACACATGAAATAATGAGTTCGTGCAACTCAGAATCAATCAAAAGTAAGTGCTGGTCACATTTGATCACATTTGATCTTTGACCACCATAAACAAAAAAAAAATTCAAAATCAGATTATCGTCCACTAATTGAAAATTGTACACTCAAATACCCCTCCGAATAGCAACGCGATCTATGGCATCATTCATTCATGTCCATAACTTATGTGGTAAATTTTAATATTTACTTTTAGGTGTTCATTCAAAACCCTAATCCTAACTATGAGCAATAGAAATAGTCCTGCAAACAGCCCTAATAAGGTCAAGGAGTGTTTCAAACACACTCTGTTTCTCCTTCGTCCTGACGCGGATCAGGCAGCATGAGTGTGTCGGAGCTCTTGCACAGAGCAGCTGGTTCACAGCTGTAAGCCTTGCTTGTTTGAAAGCACTGCCTCATCCCCGCGACCAAACCCAGAGCCCAAGGGACATCTCTGCTCATGTGTGTCTCTCTCTCCTGCTCTCTGTTAGTGCTAATAGCTGCTGAGAGAGATGGGGAAGTAATTATGAGAGTCTGACAGGGCTTGGTTGAGAGGAAAGTACTCAATAGAGCAAGCAAGCGAGCGAGAGAGAGAGTCAGAAGAGATTTGTCGGCATTGGCCCGCATCCATGCTGGACAGCAGAAGGAAGTTGTTCACGCTGAGTGAGGAAGTAACCCCATTTCCTGGCATTTCTGTATATACACCAAGTGCTCTCTATTCTGTTAAACGTTGATATGGTAACAAACAATAAACCCTTCCTGAACCATCTGTAATGAGACAGGGGGCGTAATTGGACACAGATTTGATAACATAAGAACGAAGGGAGGTTTTCAGTAGCGCTCATTAAATCTGTACATCACGTGGGGCTAAAAAGCACCCTGATTGTTTAATGATAGGCTGCATCTAGTTTGGGAGGAAACCTGATAATTCTCAAAGCAACAACATTCCAACGAAAGTGTCCTGAGAGCTGGCTGTATGCTAACAATCAGAAAGAACACTTTCAAATCAGATCAAGCACAAAAAAAGAATAATGAATATCACAGGGATTGGTTATTGACTGATAAAACAGACTTTGTTTTCTTTACTGAATTGGTTGAGATTACATATATTGTACAAAAAGGTTTTTAATGAAATGAATGCTTTTATTCAGCAAGAATGCATAAAATTGGTCGTTTTCGACATTTATAATGTCACTAAACATAACTATTCTGTTGAACTTTCTATATCTGATGAAACAATGTGTCACAGTTTCATCACATTAAGCAGCACAACAGTTTTCAATACTGATAATAATAATAATAAGTTGTAAGCACCAAATCAGTATATTCAAATGATTTCTGAATCATTGTGTGACACTAGAGTAATGGCTGCTGAAAATTCAACTTTAGCATCACAGGAATAAAGTATATTATCAAATGCAATACAATTAGAATAATTCTCAATATTACTACTTATTATTTGTCATAAAGCAGCATTAAAAATATTCATTTTAGTTTTATATACAAATTGACCACATTAATACTAGTACATCCTAGTATATACTAGTACATACTAACATCAAAAATGTCTGACACACAGACTGCAATACTAGGAGAAAACAATGCTTCATGACATGGAATAGTTCTCAGGTCAGACCTGTGAAGCTTGTACACAGACACGCTGACACTGTGTCTGTGTGGCTGGTGCCAGGCTTAGCGTACTGCAGTGTCGCAGGAATGCAGAACGTCTTAATTCCCACTTCATTTTTTTTTACCTGCTCAGTGGTTTTAATCCACGGATTTAACAAGCTTGAGCGTTTCACTCCTTTCTCTTTTCTCCTTCAGTCTTAGGGGAGAAAGGGGGCGACCTCAGTTGTGGGGATTTGGCTATTAGGCATTGTAGAATGCAGACAGGAAGTAAAAGGCTTCTCTGATCATTCCCTGATTTCCTTTGCTTAAAATTGTCACCTTATGTTTTAAGCAAGACAACAACCAATACATCAGCAAGAGTGAATGGGTCAGTATTCTTTAGTCTTGTAGTGTGCGCTTCATTGGGTACTAAGTGGGCAAAAGTACACAAATGTACACTCACTTGACCTAACTGGAGAATAATTTTAAAATGTCACTATAACACAACAAGTGACCCGGTCAAGACCTCCACCGCACCAGCTGGTTGAATGTGGGCATCCCTGAGATATGCATGACCGTGGGCCATTTCATAACCATCCCGTTGTGTTCTGAGAAGTGGGAGTATGCTGGAGATAAATCACATTTCACACCAGAGAAAAGCAGTGGGTCAGAACTGTGGCCGGGCACCATGCATGCCGCTCGCAGGTGGGAACAATGGGACAACTTCTTATTGCACACGCTGTAACGGCATATGTGAGCAAATACATGCGACTTGAAACAACCTACACAACTGAGGCGACGTGCCAGGCGAGGAAAGAAAGAAAAGCAAAATCAATCCCACCCCAAGGAATGATACTCAATACAGAGAAACAAGGAGAAACATCATCTGTGGGATACAATGGGCGAGCTGCAGCATTGTGAATATGAGCGCATCCACAGGGAAATGTGTGTGTGTGTGTGTGTGTGTGTGAGAGGAAGAAAACGAGAAAGGCAAGAGAGGGAGAGAGAGAGAGGAATGTGAAACACCAACAGCAGCATTCCTCCCTCTTCTTGCAGAGCCTGCAGTCATATTGTCCTGTTTTCTTTTGTGAGGCTCCTCTATTCTGGAGGGATTGTGTCTGACTTGCATGTGGAATGGAAGTCATATGTGACCTTATTCCTCCAAACAAGTCTCTAATGCAACAACTGGCACCCTTTGTTTCTGAAACCCGCTGAGACGAGCTGCTAAGCATAAATAAACAGCGGTCAGATGGAAAGCTCTTCAGTCCTGCTGAACTGGGAAATACTACAAATACAAAAACCATCGTTCAACTTCGTTTTTCTGGAAACAGAAAACTCACACGTCATATACACATACCTCAAAATAAGGAGTAAAAGGACGACTTTCTTTTTTTTTTTTTTTTAATGATTTATGAACAGAAAAGTCCATATTTCCCCTCATACGTGTCCATTTTGAATTCTTCTCTCACATAACGTTACTGAAAGCTGCTGCGGATTTCATCCGCTCAGACTCTCTCACATCTGGGCAAAGGTGTAAAACACGAGTTTGTCCCTCAGAAAAAATATATATTATGGCTTTTTAAATGTTTATGCAAAGTATGTAAATAACACGTCTAATACATGTATTTATTCGTGCGTTTTAGATAACGTGAAACTGACACACGCCATATGAGGCCGTGGAGAACCGAAACGTGAGCGCTGATGCTTCACACCGCCGTACAGATGCGTACAGACGGCAAATGACTCTTTTAATAATGTCTTCTGAAATATAAGCCGTTAAAAGTACTTACCACATGATACTTTCAGGCAGCAAATAACGATAAGGATCACTTTGCCCGAAGAGACACCGGGTAATTGGCCCATATTTTGAGTAAAATCCACATAGAGCCGCCAGCGCGAGGCTGTGCTCCGTCAGGTTAAAGCGTAACGAATCTCAAAAAGATCTTCAAGAGTATGTAAACGAATTATACTTGATAGAGAAGCTGTCTTTTGTCTGTCAGAATGTCTCGTTTGGCCACATAAATCCGTTTACTGCCTTCATTTAAAACGGTTTTTTCTTGTCGTAGTTGCGCTGTGATCAAACTTTCTGAACTTCTCTCTTCTTCTCGTACTAGTAGACACTGAAGTCACAGAGTATTCTTCCGCACGCCCCGGCCTATAGTGATGGACCTATAGTCTGTGATGCGTCTATTAAAAGCGATCTCCTCAAAGGTTTACTTCCTATACGTCGTTTAAAATATTCGTAAAGTTAAACTATGCATTTATTTACCCTCCAGCGGGTTTTGAAAGGAGGCTTGATTTTGTGCCTATATTATTTTCTTGCAGTGGCGGAGGAATGTTCACTCATTCTACAAAGACGAGTATCGTTAGGCTATGACTCAAATTTAACCCGTTCATACTTTTTCCCTCTCCACCCGCTGACGTTAGTTAAGTAAATTACCCATCCCTGTCTCTGGGGTTTTGATTTAGAGTGATTTATCCGTTTAGTCCTTGTCTTTCGCATTTGGCAGGCTCACGTGTAGTAATATAAAACATGTTAATAATAACAAAAATGTGGGTTGTTGTGTTATGATTTATAACAAACCAGCAAGAACATTTCTGCTTTCGAGACGTTGATGCGATGTATTTTAGTATTTGTCTCGACGAATTTGATGATTTCTTGACTGTTTAATTTAAATATTAGCATAAATTAAAAGCAGATTTGTTCACTGGCTCAAATTGTAGGTAGTCTTTTAACATTTATCATATATATCTAAAATAAGTATAAACGTATATGAGAATACAAGAAAGGATTTAACTTTGACTGAAGCTGTGTGTATTGTATGAAGCATGTTTAAACAGATAAGCAGTTAACAAATTGTTTTTTTCCACCTGCACACATCAAAACATTATATGTCATGAATCAAGTAGCATCCACCCAGAGATCATCAAAGATGTGCCTGTGGTACACCATTGTTTAAGATGTTGTATTGAAGGGCCCCTGTTGTAAAGGTAAAATAAACAAATCAATCCCTTTTTTGTTCATGTCCTCCAGTGCTTTCTGATGAAAGACTCTGCACTGAACAGAGCAAATTAACCCTTCCAGTTTGCCTGTCGGGGGTCCAGCTTTAGTTACTCTAGCTGACTGCAGTCGTCGCTGTGATGCCAAAATAAGAATTGCTGTTCTTTCCCTGTTTTTCCCGTCCCAGGCAGCTCGCAGGTCTCAGCTCATTCCTCAAGGGTGACCTTTTCAGATTCACATCATGTGATTTTCAATTACTGCTCTTGTTATATTACAAATATGGAGGAATCTGATGATTACGATCTGGGGTTTTTTTATGGCCTTGACTGACATCAAATTAATTTCCCATAAATTTAAGAGACCTTTATCGAAAATATTTTTGCATAATAGTAATATTGTTTGTTTTTACCAAAGTCGCATTTATTTTTTTGGCTTCACATTGAACAATTCTAACCTATTAATCATTTTCATTAGGATTTTCTTCTGGAAACTCCCTTAAAGTCCCTACAAAAACAACGGCTTCAACCTTTGGGTGTGCCATCTGTGCCTCTAAACTCAATCAGCAAAAAAAAAAAAAACATTAGCTCAAGCCATCTGTAAAACTTAGTTTCATTTATTGTTATTTTAAACTTCTAGAAAATGAAAATTTCTGAGCTGGATCTAAAGTATCTTTTCTGCAGTAAGGGGAAGAGAGTAAATCTGTCACAATAAAAGCCCACATATTCTGTAAAAGTGATAAGTAGCACAACCAGCAACATAACTAGTGGTACATCAGTAGCACAACACCTATACTGTACTAATGAAAACACCTTAAAATTTTAGTCTTTTTAAACATTATTTCAGATTGATGGACACTTTATGCCAGGGCTGCGAATGTAAATATCAAAATGAGTAAATGTATCCATGACAAGCCAAAGGTCAGAAACTGCTGGGGCAATTTTTAATGGCCTGCCGTCCAAAAGGTGATTTATCGCAGTAGGCATGCGTCAAAGGAGCCAGATAAAATGCTGATATATTGCGGCTAGGTGACATCAGTAGACTGATTGCCTCACGATTGGTTACCTAGACCCCAACCTCTTCTGCCCACCCTCCATTTGCGTGGGAAACTACACTTAGTACACACCAAAAATTTGGCCTTGACATTTGAGAAGGAAGTTACCAGTTTGAGAAAATTTGGACAGACCGATAGAGAGAGAGAGAAAGATAGATAGATAGACAGATAGATAGATAGATACTGTAGACAGATGAACATACTAACAAAACTGGGCCAGAAGCATTACCTATCTCTCGCTCTGTTTAAAAGAAATAAGAGATGGTGCACAGGAAGTGAGAGGTATATATAGTGGTAGATTATCTCACTCTTGCCTGCAGCATATGAGCTGGATGCCACTGCAAAAACCATAGCAGTGGCTGTAAGCGGAGACAGTGTTGATCACATATAGGCTTAAGATCTGCAATTCCAAATGCATAATATATGAAACGATTAAGGTAACTCATCCCTACTTATGCATTTTGATGATGTTTACTTCCTACTGTCATTATAAAAAAGAGAGCCAGTTGGACGACAACAGATGAGGTCTGGGAAAAGAGAGCATGGATTAGTTTGACCTGTTTATTCATTTCTGCGAATGATTACCCATACATTTAATTACTTATGCATCATCTTGTCCATGCATCATCACATTAGGTCATCACATCACATTTTTATACACAAAAGCTGTCCGCAAAAAAATATCAAAATTTAATATAAGTGCTAGCTTGTGGCTTGAAATCACGGCATATTTTTGGCGGTCTGTTCTTTTCTACAGAATGTGAAGTGAATTGAAAGCGTTGTTGTGATGGGATGAGTTTTGTGACATGCAGATGGCATAATTTGCATCAGCATTATGAATATGACACACATGAGGCTGAAATATTTGGTTCTTTTGAATGTAAGGTGTGTTCGATTCTCAACACAATGAAGTGTCTGTGCAGGAGGTCAACAGGAAAATGACCCAGACTAATGACCTCAGGAGAGCTGTCATTAACAGATAGAACAACACAATGTAAAAATGTGACATGGTTGCATTCAGAATTGAAAAACTTACTTTCTTTCACAGTTACAAACACAAACAGGAAGATTAAAGTGAATCTGAAAAGGAATGATAGCTATCAGGCCTATAAACATCAAGCCTGAAACATTTTCAGAATTAAAAAAAAAAGCTTTCTCAAGCCAACATTCAAAATTCGTCTTTTCCAATTAAAAATAACACCTATGCAAACAACTATGTAAATTATGTATCCTGTTTGCTACCTTAATTCAAATTTGAGAAATTTATTTGAATTTGAAAGGCATTCTCAATTCAGTTTTCAGTGTATAGTGCACACAGACATGCATTTCTCTATGTGTATATATATATATATATATATATATATATATATATTAAAGTTGTTTAATTTACTTTATAGATCTGTTTATACCTGATCTGATCCTTTAAAATGAGTCAACTTGATCCAGCCAATTTAAATCATATTTTGGCTTTAATAACACCAATTAATCTAGATGTAATAGTAGTGTGCAGGTGTAACCTGTGTATTCACAAATTAGATGGCTGTTCGATGATAATGTGCTCCCTTTATGTAGTAAGCACCTAATGAATCTTTAAAATTTATGAGTCATGTAATACAGCAATAATCATAGGGACTGTGTTGCACTGTGTCTTCAAAGCAAAACAGCCATGATCTTAGCATGGACAAAAGCCAAGTTCTCAAGAATCAGGTTCACTTTGCGCAAGTGTTGGGATCACCGCAGCACCATACCACTTCTCAACGTTCCACAGTGGTCAGGGTTCTGGGTCGGCTTGCGGCCCCCTCTGACACATCCTGGCATGAAAACCACTCTTGTCCTCAGAGGGGCCAAGACAGTAGAGAGGTTACTGGAAGATGGGGTAAGGAGAGAGCAGGCAGTAAAAGGCGTGAGGTTCTTTAGGGGGAGAAATTTGTGCGTGTCCTGAAAGCAGACCTTGGGTCTTGGCCGGGGCAGGTGGACGGAATTTGCTGCTGCAAATGTGATGTCTGCTCAGCCATCACATACACTGCAAGAGGGCTATTTATACAGCACTGTGGGAAAAGGAGAACGCTCGTGTTTATGAGAGTTGACCTACAGACATGGAGAACGGAGGCTATATCATTTCAGCTTGAGGACACCATTAGCGACATTAAGGTCAAAGTCTGCGTGTGGACACATACAGTTTATATATTTACACACTCCTGGCAGAATCTGGGAGATTATTCTTATTACAGATATATGTAAAAGAACATTGCTTTGAAGTTAGTCAACATTTGCTTATAGGCCACAAGACAAAATAAATAAAAATGTACTAAAATATTAAATTAAGTAATTAAATATATAATGTTATAAAATAGAATAAATTATACTACTAATAATTAATACAGTGGATGAAACACACTGTCTAAAGAACCGATATATGACTTTTATGAACAGGACAGTTTGTGTGAATAAAGATATTATTTAGACTTTTGGCTTCATCGGGAAAGAATAAAGTTAAACATCTTACAAATTTGTCAAAATGTATGTGAACCTACGGAAAAAAGAAAAAGTAAAGGAACATAACTGTAAGTAATTGTGGTATGGTGCATATAATGGTGGGGTCTCCAAAAGGACGCTTGTGATGATCCATTACAAGTGTGTGTTTGTGGGTTACAGTCATAGGGTATGGCAAATCGTTTTAGAGTTCATCCTGAATAAACCACCCTTTGATTTTTTAAAGCTGGTCCCACTGGCTTAAAAGTGCACTGAGGTCAAAGTAATTCTCTATGGTCTGTAGCCTCTCAGCCAGTCCGGAGGGAATAAGTGAGAGTGAGAGTTAGAGTGAGAGAGAAAGATTATTGTACTGTTGCTGAAAATATATGCAGATTTACTGTCTACTACAGGCAGCATGCATTCAAACATGTACATATACGTGTAAGAGCATGGCATTGGGGAAAGTGTAAAGTGAGTGAGCCTATGTTTTTCCTGCCAAGGGTTAATTGTGTCATAAATTCAGCCTGAGGCCAGGCATGACTGGTATTCACACCTCCGACTGCAACACAGACTCCCACAGCAGCATAGCTAATCTACACAGGACACTATTAATACTGCCATCTGCAGTCACCAGCTTGACACATAGTAAGTGCTTCTGCAGGTAAACCAGCTAGCGGTTTACACAAAACAGAGCTGCTACCAGTAGGGATGTATCACTCATAAATTATCTGGGGTATAGTTTTGACCTGGTGCAGTTATAATAAGGAACTGACAAAGTGCATAAACAGTGTAAAACAAAAATGTATTAAAATGCACAATTTCGAAAGAATCCCTCTTGAGCATCCAAAAAAAAAAGGCACAAAATTACTGTTTTCAGACAGGTTTCCTGAACTATCTGCTATATTCCCTGCTAAAATAAACCAGCTTAAGACCGTTTTATGGTCTCCCAGCTCGGTTAGGCTGGTCTGCTTACTGCAGGGGTCAACAAGTTCGGTCCTGGAGGGCCGGTGTCCCGCAGAGTTTAGCTCCAACTTGCTTCAACACACCTGCATGGAAGTTTCTAACATGCCTATGAGAGCTTGATTAGCTGCTTCAGGTGTGCTTAATTAGGATTGGAGCTAAACTCTGCAGGACACCGGCCCTTCAGGACCAAGTTGGACAGCCCTGTTCTAAGGCCCCGTCCACACGGAGACGCCAACACCATTGCTGTGTCCGAAATCGCATACTGCTTAAGTAGGCACTACATTTAATTGAACGTACTACCAGACCGTTAAAACAGGTTCTATATAGTATGAATGTGGGTAGTATGCTTTAAAATGAGATCAAGTTATTTTCAGTTAGACAGTTTCAGACAAAAAATAGTTCAGCCCAAAAATAGAGAGGCTTTATGTCTGCATATCAAGCTACTAATAAATTCATTTAAATAAAATACGCAGCTCAGATTTAAGTATTGTGTTAACGTGAGAGTTAAGTTATTAATATGTGACCATGGACCAAAAAGCCAGTCATAAATAGCACGGGTATTTGTAGCAATACCCAACAATACATTGTGTGGGTCAAAATTAAACATGCTAAAAACATTAGGATATAGAACAGTTCTATGTAATACTTTTTTTTATGCCGTCTTGACAAAATGGTAATAAAAAAAAAAACAAACATTAGGATATTAAGTAAAGATCATGTTTCGTTAAGTACATTTTCTACCATAAATATAGCAAAACATAATTTTTATTTAGTAATATGCACAGCTAAGGACAAGTGTTGGGGTAACACATTACTAGTAACTCAAGTTATGTAATCAGATTACTTTATTCAAGTAACTAGTAAAGTAACACATTCCTTTTTAATTCACAAGAAAATACATTATATTGAATAAATATATTGATTTTTCAAACTCATTTCAAACGACCTAATAAAGCAACTCTTTATTTGTTTGAATGATATGGTTAGAATTTTAGAAACTTTTTTATTAACACTTTACAATAAATTGTATTAGTTAACATTAGTGAACAACATTTTTTAATAAGAATTAAGAATGAACAATACTTCTTGTATTTATTAATCTTAGAAAGGGCTAATTTCAGCATTTACTAATGCATTATTAAAATCGCAAGTTGTGTTTGTTAACATTAATGAATGCGCTGTGAGCTAACATGAACTGACAATGAATTATTGTATTTTTATTAAAAATAACAAAGTCAACAAATAAACATTGTAATAAATGCATTGTTCATGTTATTAACTAATGTTAACAAATGACATCTTACAGTATAGAGTTTATTTTCTTTTTTCTAGGGTTAATCAATATAAAGCCCCAAATGCTGACGACTGAACCTTAAATCCTTTTTAAAACCTAGTTAAGCAGCGAAATGAAGTATCCCTACACATCTAACCCAATTACAGCAACACATTACTATACACTACCATATGGCTGATGAGCTGTACATATGAAGTTTAGCGTGACCTCGCTACGAAGGTCACTCCCTTTAGTGTATGTAATGGAGATTGTGTACACACAGGGTAAAGGGGCATCAAACTTCAGCCGTCAGTCTTGTTTCAGGCCGGGTGAGAGAGAAAGGCAGTTCCCAGGCCCCCGTGTGTATGCTGGGGGGCAATAACTCACAAGCTCCCTCAGAACTTCCTCTTTCGTCCCTGGTTTTTACGACCCCTGTAGACTGGAGTACATCTGCTCAGGCTTTGCGGTGCAAATCGAGGGAGCGTGAGAGAGGGGAAACAGGAGGAGAGACAGGACAGCAGGAGAGCTGATGGAGAAAGGTGAAATCACAGTGTCAATTTGAACAGCGAGCGGGAGAAAGAGGAAGCCTGATATTGAGACTCATGGCACATTGTGATGAATACTGCAACCAGAATATGGCTACAAAACAAGCCACTGTGTGTGAGAACTGCACTATATTGACGCTGTATGATTTATGCTGGTTAAAGTGTCACTATAACAAATGAGAATGACTTGACAAACAGACTTCATGCAAATAAAGAAATATTAGATGCAATCTATCAACCTTAATCAATTCAGTAAAGTAATTTGGGTCACACAAAACATTTCCTGCAAACAGTAACATAATCTTAACTGAATTTTAAACAAAATTTAAAAAAAAAATGGCCTTTTTAGAAAAAACACTAACCACTGTCATGCTGGTGAAAGTTGCAAGACACTTGTTATAACCTGCCAGGCAATGATTGTTAGGAAACGTAATAGCAACAAAATTATTTAATTTATTTAATTTTTATTTTTTTATTAATTTATTTAATTTATTTAACAATAAATGCAGAAAATATAATAAAACTGAAAACTATTATATTTATATATTATTTTTTGTAAATGCTGAGATTAACATTAACCAAGATTAATAATGCTGTATAAATATTGCTCATTGTTAGTTCACGTTAACTAATGTAGCTAAACATTAACACAAAGTTACCACAAAATAAAATCAAACCTTCAATTGTAGTATGTCCTTATGTATTAGAAATACATTTTATTATTTTACAGTAAAAAATAACTAGTAGTAACCATGGTACTTTGGCAGAAAGCGCTGTTAACATTGCACATTTTTACAATTTATTATTGTTTTTTTTTAAAGCATTCTTTTCACAAAATTTGACATATTCCTTATGGCAATACTAAGTTATTACAGAATGACTGGATATTTTCTTCCTCTATCTGTGTTAGGTTTTTCTTCCTTCCTTTTTATGTCTTCCAGCTGCCAGTTTTCTCCTAAACAATTCCAATACTTCTTCACACACATCATTAACTTTCCCTGCAAACTGTTCAGAGACAATGTTTGGCGCATAATCAGTTTATGGTGTGTTTGGTACGTGTGCAGTATCCCGACCCCTGATCACACCAAGTATTTTAATCCAATCGGCTTCGTTTTCACATGACTGTCACGCACCCCTGCCACCATGGCAACAGAAAATAGAGAGACGGGAAGAAGGTAGAAAGAGAGCGAGAGATAGGAAAATGATTCCCTTGTAACAAATGACTAGTTCTGAATCTGCCCTTTCTGAACACCATCTTGTAAATGGGCACTTGTCTCTTATTCTGTATCACTAGAGGAAGAGTGTTGATGATCAACAGTGTGCAAACACTTCCCCTCTCACACAGCTACCCACAATGTGAGATAAGGGTCTTCTGCGAAGGTGAGCTTGAGATAGAAAAACAGATATACCTTTTTCTCAGGTCACAGTGACATAGAGCATTTGAACTATTTTTTAACTTGGTTTATTACTTTTTAATCAATCAATCTCTAATTTGAGTATGTCTATTTCTAGGTGATTTTGACTATTAAAACAAAGCCTAACAGCGTGATCATTTCTGTTCATAAAAAGTGTGTGGGAGGACATAGATAACACCGACGGTGACAGCAAGGTCAGGAACTACAAATCAGCTCCGTCATCTGGTGGCTGTGATGCATATCGAGAGTTTTTGCGAAGAACTGCTAAACATGCATAACTGAATGTTCTGCGAACTCCAAGCTAAAAACGCATGCACAAATCTAAGGTGCAAGCTTTTTATCTTATAATCATTCGTCTCTACAAAGAAAAAAAAATCTAACATAGTTCAAGGCCTGGCATGTGTTTATCAGTAGGTCAGCCTCAGCAAGCTCCCACTTCCCCCTCTGTAAAGAGAAACTAAGGGGTGAAGAGTTGAGCATTGTGGTTCGTGATGCACGCTACCGTGGCAGCTTCTCTTTTCGGCTGTGCCCACTTCCTGCACACAAGCAGACATAACGGGGCGCGAACGTCAGCGTTTCGTTGTCTCTGCAAAAAAAGAAAAAAATGGTTAGCACATTTTCTTGCATCTAGTCGCAAAGAAAGCTCTGTTTTTCGGTTTCAGTCTTGTTGAAAACAGAACAATAACGGAAGATTATTAACGCCCAGGGTCGACAACAGGAAGGTTTGGAGACGTTTTGTAACTCAGGGTTATTAAACTGCAGTTGGGCGCACTCTGTTGGTTGTGTCCAGAACAGCAGAACTTTATTCAGAAACTCTATTTTTAATTTTTTTTAAATGTTTCGTGTGCTCACATGATAACCTGCCAAAAAAAACAAAAAAACAATAGAAGTCCAATAGAAACCATCACAGAAATTCAAATGGTTTGCACTAAAATATCATTATGAACCAATTAAAACTATTACAGAATTCCTTTTTGGTGTGTGATTTGGCCATTTTTCCAATAGGATGTAACTTTCCCACCAATAGAATTCATCACATACCAGTAGACACCTTTATACTTTCCATTATAACCAAACCAATTCCTATCATAACCATTAAAACCATTACATTTCTATTGTGTTTTGGGCAGGGTTCTGTTATTTTTTACAACAGGGTTATGCTAAAAGAATCTAGCAAACATGGCCTAAAACTTACTGATTGAGCAGACATTTAAGTAACCTTTCGTTAGGGATGTTATGTTAGAAATTTCTGTCTAAGCTTATCAGGTCATGGTTTCAAACTACGTTAACTAGAAAGCACATTCATGTGAAATTGCATTAAAAACATGGCCTGCTTAAGCCAGCTCTCTTTAGTTACAAATAGTGAGGCACTAGATGGCTGTAAAGCCCTACATTAAAACAGGGTTTCGCAACTTCGCAGGTAAAATGAAATTAAATGATCCACCTTTTTCTTGAAGCAAAAATAGGCGTGTAAATTCTATGGGTCTAAACGCCGGTTTCACACTGCACGCGTCAGCAGGGCCTGAGCGGCGCGCGGCGTTTCTGCTTTCTGGCAGCGTTTGCCGCGCGCAGCTGAACCGCGGCTTGTACTGCAGTAGACTATAGACAAACAGGTTATTTCTGTCGTATTTTCCAGCATTCTTCTCCGAACGTTGTGTGCTTTAATTTATGTTATTGCCAGAACTGCCTTATTATAGTTTACACAATAAACTTGAGCAAAGTTCTCAATATTTGTATATGAAAAAATAGCAGAGCCTGT
>JAUCMS010000145.1:7704175-7721430 GCA_032357445.1 Enteromius radiatus | reverse complement strand
CTTTTGTCTCTATGAGGCAAATTTCATAGACAGAATTTTACGTATAAACAAATAGTTAAATAATTTTTCAGATTTTTAATTTGACACTGAATGAATCACCCTGAAGAAGAAATATGACACATAAATATACAGTAATTTTATTTGTATATTTATTGATTTATTTGTATTTTTACACCTACTTAAACAATTTACCGAAAGGAATTTAACAAAAACATACAAAGTGTAATTTTATGGATGCATAACAAACAATATTAATATTTTATTACTACCGCTAATAATAATAATTATTATTATTATTATTTATATACTTTTGTTTCATATTTAATGTTTATTTATAATGTAAAAGCAAAAAAAGCTTGCTCGAAAGACATGCAGGGAACTGTAGTTTTTACACTACACCGTCGGGGCGCATACCCGGATGCGGATGTTGTCGTCCTCCTCCTATGATCTGGCGTAAGACTGATGATCATCATTCACTCGGCTTGTGTGAGAGAGAGACCTCTGGCCCTTTGTATTATAGCTGCCGTAAAACCACTATTAAACGGAATATTGTTTTATTTGTCGGAATCGGAGAGCTGAATGGACCTTCTAATCACTCCTGGATGACTGAAGAACAGATTTAAGATGGTCTTTCCGCTAGTTTTGGCAACGTTTCTGCCTCAATAACATATGTTCAGTACTGCCGAACTGTCATCGACTGATTAGCCGGCGAGCTAAACAACAAAGCGAGACGGCTTAATAAATCTTTTTTCACCATATCGTATTGACAACAACATTTCGCTGGATATTGTATTCCTGAAAAACGCAGCAGCATTTTCTAACGTTACATGCTTTAAACTTGTTTTTAGTACCACGAAGATGACACTGGGACACGAATGCTGTTCATGTATTTGCTATGTTTTAATAGGATAATTACGATGCTGTCTCTCCTTCTTTCTGCGGATATAAACTACTGATCGTGTCACCCATGGTGATGGTTGCTATTAGAGACGAAGCATCTTTTTCCATGGCCCCATCTGGAGCTCCTCTTGAGCCTGTCTCTGCTGGGGATTTACAGTGATGTAGTTTTGTTGTTGTTTTATAGGTGATAAGTGTAGCATGCAGACGTGTCACATGGGTGCCAACGTGTTATCAAGGTGACAGGCAGGTGAGACAACAGCAGCTGGCTGAGTAACACTAACTGAAGGACTATCGCATGAGGAACATTTAACTTGATCGTTCATTCTTCCCACTAGAAGCATCTCAGAAATGCACCAGAGCTGCATTCATCAAAGTGAGACGTTAAGATAAGAACAGGAACAGTAAAGTTATTGAGCTAGAACAGTGAATGTATTCAAATACTGTGGGTGTACTAAATCTTCCCTGCATTACATTTTGTTCACTTAACATTTCAAAATGATGGACCGGAGGTGGAACTCTAACTTGGTGCTAAATAAACAAATCTAAGATAGGAAAAGTTGACTTAGACACCTGCCTATGGTGTCTTCATCTATGTGAAGTCCAGTGTGAAACCAGTGGATTTGAGCCATGTGGATGCTTCATTCTGCAACAATGTTGCCTGCTTTTTTGCTGCTGTTTTTAATGGGAACCTCCATCAGTTTGTCAGAGGCCATGAATAGAGATGAGAAGAATAAACTAAGGTATGGATCTGTTTGAGGAAACATAAAATGATGACTTGCTTGCTGTATGATTCAGAAAGCTTTCTTTATTTGAGAAAATGTCTTTGCTTCTCAGGAACCAAGTGCTGGAAATGTTTGACCACGCTTATCAAAACTACATGGTATGTACACAGTGACTGATAACTTTCTTTATTAACAGTTGGCTACATAGAAATTTTAATGCTCCTCCTGTTTCAGTTTCTTATGCTTACCAAGGCTGCATTAATTTGCGTAAAAACAGTAATATAGTGAAATACAATTACACATTTTAAATACATGGTTTCTATTTTGATATATTTTTAAACAATTAATCCTGTGATGGAAAAGTATTTTTTTAAAGAAATTATTACGCCAGGCTTCAGCATTACAAATCATTTTAATGTGCAGATTTTTTTTTTTTTTTATAAATATTGAAATCAGTTGTGCTGCTTAATATTTTTTGCTGAAACTGTCATGCTTTTTTGAAGATGCAGAACAGCATTTATTTGAAAAAAATATTTTGTGTCTTATTTTTACTTACAATTAATTTTTACACAGATAAGTTCTGAGTAACAATTACGTACCATAGGTTTAGGGATTGGTTTATTTTTAGTTGTAATTTAGTATTTATGTAATTATGCATGACTTACTGCTGCTAGTAAGAATATAGTAATTACTGTAAATACATGTGACAAATGTAACTACGGCACATAATGTTACTAAATAGGTGTTGCTGCATTTCTTTCTTTGAAACACAAAAAGTTTTTTTTTGTTTCCCTGCTCCATACAATGAAAGTCAGTGAAGTGTTGTTTTGGGTTCCGCTGACTTTCATTAAGTGGACAAAAACAGTTGTCCTTTAAGATGTTCTTTACAAATAAATTTTTCTAAAATGCTTCCCAGAAACCTCTGTTATGCCCAGAAGTGTCCCTAGTTGGAAACATAAGATGTGTGAAACTGAAATGTGATAACCTCCAGTTAAAAAAACAAAACAAAAACATGCATGGATGGTGAGGATAAGGGAGGCAGATTAATGTTTGAGAGAACAGCATTATGGTTCAAATCTGCCTGAATTCATCACATTTCATATCTTTTCCTGTTTTGACAGGACCATGCCTACCCCGCAGATGAGCTGATGCCTTTGACTTGCCGTGGGAGAGTACGTGGACTAGAGCCCAGTCGAGGGGATATAGATGATGCCCTAGGGAAGTAAGTCTTTTGGAGAGAAAATAAAGATGGAGATGTTAAGAAATCTAATTATTTAGTTCTTTTTAAAGAAAGACTGAGATGAAAACGTGTTTTTCTGTTCCTTCAGGTTCTCCCTCACCCTCATCGACACTCTTGACACCCTTGCAGTAAGTGACATCTCAAACAGAACTTGAAACCTCATGCAAACACTCATATGTACAGTCAAACCCAAGGTTGTTTGCTCATGACCTGCTTTGACATCTCACAGCTGTTAAATAAGACGGTGGAGTTTGAGGAGGCAGTGAGGAGAGTGGTGGCGGATGTACGGTTGGATAATGACATTGTGGTGTCCGTGTTTGAGACCAACATCCGGGTGCTGGGGTGAGTAAGGCATTTTACAGAGTTTCAAATGGGCTGGCAGAGTAAAAGACTACGTTTTTAACACAGTCCATCTTGGTTCTTTAAAACTTTACTGTTCTCCATAGTGGACTACTGGGAGGCCATTCTATGGCTGTCATGTTGAAAGAAAGTGGCCGAATGCTCTGGTACCAGGACGAGCTGCTGCACATGGCCAAAGATCTTGGACTCCGACTGCTGCCTGCGTTTAACACTAGCAGTGGCCTGCCTTACCCTAGAGTGAGTAATTGCACACATGTACACGCATTGCATATACAATGTGATGAAGCAAAATGTCATCACTGGAATGGACATATGTCTCTCATCCAGTCTTTTTGGTCATGCTATGGTCTTGTTTAGAGAATTAATCTCTTTTTTTTTTTTAGAGCATTAGTTCTCATTTTGAATCTCTTTTGAATCGACTGTTCTGTTCATAGCAGTGCTTCTTTGAAGTCTGTCTTAGGGAAATAAACTCTTCCCACAATGGCTGCACAGTCTCATCATTGGCATGACCATCCCGTTCCCAGTTGCTGTTAGTTTATTATACAGACATACAGTTTTGCTTCATACTCGCAGAACATTCACAGAACTTATTGCAGCCCTGGAATACCTGATTCTGATTGGTTCATCACAACATTCTGTGAATTTGTTTTATAATGGCCACTAAACTGTATAATTAGACAAAATTTAGACTGTATAATTAAAACAAATTTCCTTCTTAGAGTTATGCTTATGTGACCTGACAGCCGCCTCTTTATTTTCAAATAATTTTGATTTAATAATTGAACCTTCTTTAATGTAATGATATCAATAAAGGCATTTATACTGTAATGTTTCAAAAGATTTCTATTTTAAATAAATGCTGTTCTTTTTAATGTTCTATTCATTAAAAGTCCCTAAAAAAATGTTAAAATGACAGTTTTCATTAAAGCAGGCATCTAAATATTTTCAACACAAAAACTTAAATGCCAACATGATTAAAGTAATGGTAATCATAGGAATAAATTATATTTTAAAACCTATTAAAATGCAAAACATACATTTTGAAATCATAATAATATTTTACAGTATTACTGCTTTTACTGTGTTTTTGGTACCAGAAATGTTTGATCCTGCATTTACAGGTAAACCTGCGTTATGGAGTCCGAGGACCCGAGACCCGTACAGGCACTGAAACGGACACCTGCACTGCCTGTGCTGGGACAATTATTCTAGAATTTGCAGCCCTGAGCCGCTTTACTGGGGACCCCACATTTGAGGTAAAATATCTTAATGTTGGAAATGTGAACAAATGTCACTATTTTGTTGAGTTTTTGATTAAGAAATGTCCTTTATATAATCTTCAGAGTAATACTTATTTCAGGGTATTGAGAAATGTTTGAAAATCTTGCGTTTTGTATAATTCACGTTTGACTAGAGCACTTAAGGCCACCAAGCTAGTAGAAATACTATTTTGTAACAAACTTACAATGAATCATTGACGTCCTTTCAGCCTAAAGTGTTGATTCCTGAAATGTTTGTACACATTCTGTCTGCAGAATTATATCACAGATCTCTTATGACATAAGTGTACTGTCTGTAAGACAAAGACAACATTAGTGTGACTCGTTGTGAACTATGAAAAGCATTATGAGGTCAGGAATGTTCTCACTGTGTGTGGTGAAAGAGACTTACAATAACTAAATCTACTGAAGTAGGCCAGTATTTAGGTGTTGGTGTGCTGTTGTATTGTTTACAGGCTCACGCGAGAAGAGCTCTTGACTTCCTTTGGGAAAAGAGACAGAGGAACAGTAATCTAGTGGGAACAACCATCAATATCCACTCGGGAGAGTGGGTCCGCAGGGGTGAGACTGAATCACAACCAACAACCCACCCAAGACATGAAACAAATGTACCTTATGTACAGACAAATTAGGGAAACGTCAAGTCTGAATCGTTATCGTTTTTTGTAATTGTTCCCTTAACAGACAGCGGAGTTGGGGCAGGCATAGATTCCTATTATGAGTACTTAATGAAGGCTTATATATTACTCGGAGATGATCGATTTCTGCAGCGCTTTAACACTGTGAGTATCTGTCATTTTTTTGTCATTATAGTCCTGTAATAGCTTGCAGCACCACTGAAATTAATTTTCTTTTCAGTTTGCGCCACACAACTGTCATATTTAGACAATCTAGGTAATCCAGTCAATTCCAGTTGGACACTTTTTGTACTCTTAAATGGGTTTCGAACACAATTTCATTTTGACTTTGTAGAGACTATATTCACTTTCATAATTTATATGCATGTTTATGTGTAGACTTTTTGTTTTATGTACTATTTATTTATTTTAGTAGGCTGGAGTAGGTTGTGTCTTTTTAACATTATGATTTATTACAAAAACAAATTTATAATTATTTATTATCTAGTCTGTATTCATGAATTGTGTTTATTTGGCATGTATTTCAGCACTATGCATCCATTATGAAGTACATCAGCCAACCACCTCTGTTACTGGATGTCCACATCCACAAACCCCTGCTGCCAGCTCGCACCTGGATGGACTCCTTGCTTGCCTTTTTCCCTGGATTGCAGGTGAGTAATTAGTGTTGTCTTAATTTCATTCAGTCATGAAAATCCAAACCTGAGCTCTGCTCCTTTTTTCTCATTGCAGGTGTTAAAGGGGGATATCCGGCCCGCCATAGAGACGCATGAAATGCTTTATCAGGTTACCAAGAAACACAACTTCCTCCCTGAGGTATATCCTCTTTTCTGCTGCCTGTCTTTTCAATTTCTTCAATGTCTGTGGTCTACAAACTCTTCTTGACTTCACGTACTTCACGTCTCGCCAGGCCTTCACCACTGATTTCAGGGTTCACTGGGCTCAGCACCCCCTCCGGCCAGAGTTTGCAGAAAGCACCTACTTCCTCTATAAGGTACAGAGGTGTCACTGAGTTCTCAACTAAATCTCAATACAACATCTTTTTCACTCAAATAACTTTCTTTCTCATCAATTTGCAAATGTGACCTCCTTCATGCTGCACTGCTCCTGCTGTAGTGCATTTGACTTTAAAGGGATAGTTCACCTAAAAATTATAATTACTCACTATAAAATTGCTCCTAAACCTTAAGACCACATTCATCTTCGGAACACAATTTTTTAAATGAATTCTGAGAACTCTCTGTCCTTCCCATAGACAACAATGTAATTACCATGATCTAGGTCCAGAAATATATAGCAAGGACATCAGTAAAATAACCCATGATGTGACATCAGCTGATGCAGCTGCACTGCAAAGGAAGCTTTTAATTAGGAAGTAAACAAATGTCAATTTCCTCCCTCAGAGATTAGACCTATTATTTATCGTTATATATTAAATAAGTGGCAAGAAGAGGGATACATGTACAAATAATAAATTACATGAAATACTTCCAGAATTTTTTTCAAATTTCTTTTAAAACTAGACTTGATCAAGTGGTATTTACCAGAGGTTGCATAGCTCATAGATCATTTTAACTTAAAGTTAAAGACTCCGCTCAAATGCATGTAAAAAAGTATACCATATGTTAATGTAAAAAATCTTTTGTAATATAATTTGTGTTTGTTTATATTCTGTTTTATATTGTATTTGTTATAATTGTATTTTTGTAATAGTTTTTACCATGAAAATAGCCTAAGATGCTGACATGGCTTTAATTAAATATATCCAACTACTACTGTCCACATATCCATGTGTTGGAGACAAAAAATAATAAATAAAGTTTTTATTTTCTTTTTGTACAAAAAGGAGTCTTGTAGCTTCAGAATTTTATGGTTGAACTCCTGATGTCACATGGATTATGTCCTTGCTACATTTCTGGACTTTGATTATGGTAATTAAATAGCTGTCTATGGGAGGGTCAGAGAGCTTTTCATCTAAAATATGTTAATTTACTTTCTGAAGATGAACAGGTTTGGAATGACATGAGGGTGAGTGATTAATGATAACTTTGGGTGAAAGGTCCTTTTAATGTTGTTAACAATTGAAACACTTCAAATGATTAATTTCCTCTGAAGGCAACCAGAGATCCATATTACCTGGAGGTGGGCCGCACCATACTGGAGAACCTGAACCGGTTCGCTCGGGTTCCCTGTGGCTTCGCTGCTATGAAGGATGTGAGGACAGGGAGCCACGAAGACCGGTAAGAGTACAGGTTTCTGGGTAGCTAAAGAGGATGTTGGTTTATACAAAATATTTTTGTACAAATAGTTTGAGTAGATTTTGTGAAGGCAGTGTTTATTTGTAAAGAGTAGGCTGTGTCATGGCATATTTATTTCTCTTCATCACCACCCACTTGTTTCAGCATGGACTCGTTTTTCCTGGCGGAGATGTTTAAGTACCTGTTCCTGTTGTTTGCTGAGGAGGAGGATTTGCCTTTTAATGTGGAGGACTACGTCTTTACCACAGAAGCTCATCTGTTGCCTCTTTCCCTCTCCACTGCTACAAACTCACAGGCGCCCCCTTTGGTAAACAATATGGTACTGCACATCAGCGCCATAGCAGTTTTTACTTTTTGTGTACTATAAATTTATCAAATGTTGATATACTATCTTTCTGTCACCCCAGGCTGGAGAAGAGCTTGATGACTCAAATTTTGAGTGGACTTGCCCTAACACCCGCCTACTTTTTCCTGATCCCGCCTTCCCACGCAATCTCCGTGAACCAATCAGGAGTGCAGTTGATAAGAGCTGCCCGCGCCCAACCACTCATCGGTGAGAAAGTGATATAACCAGCTGGTCTATGTTTAAATAACATTTTACATCCTTTTGTAATATAGAAATTATATATATAATTTGCACATTTTTATTTAGAATTAATTTGTTACAGCTATAATATCACATGTTCTATTTTTAAATAATTTTAGGACATTTTTAAGAAGATCTAATGTTTTATTTTAATCTGTATCTTGCAGAGAACCTGGTATGGGACGTCCTCCTCTCAGGGCTCAAGACTTCATGGCCAATAACCCTGAACATCTGGAGCTGCTGAGGCGGATGGGTGTCAGTCTCATCCATTTGAAGGATGGCAGAGTACAACTCGTTCAACATGCTACACAGGTAACATGCAGACCCAGCCCATGTGTTTTCTTTTTAACACCTTTTAATGTTTATTAAGACAACAGTTGTAAAAACAAATATTGTATTATATGATATTATATTATAGACATAAAGGAATTATACTATCTACTATATATATATATATATATATAAATTGAAACAAAATGTCCTTTTCTCATTGCAGGCAGTGAGCGCAGTCGCTGCAGAAGACGGCATGCGCTTTATGCAGGAAATGATGGAGCTGTCCAGCCAGCAGCAGAAAGAACAGCTTCCTCCACGAGCTGTTCAGATTGTTTCACACCCTTTTTTTGGTAGAGTGGTTTTGACTGCAGGCCCTGCACAGTTTGGAATGGATCTTTCCAAAAGCAGTTCTGGAGTGAGTATGATTAATGCTGAGTTCAGACTGCACAATTTTCAAAGTAGCCACGTCACAGATCTTTTCACACTGTATGGCTATCTGGAGTAGGATTCAGTCGCTGCTGTGTTCACGCTGCATGATAGATCGGCGACAGGGAGTTTCACACTGCATGACTTTACAATAGGAAGACTCGCAGGCAACTTGTCTCACTACCAAACACACGCGAGAATTGACATGGATACAATGCGAGGTCACGTGTGCAAGACTGGAGTTCTCACCTGAGACTGGGATTATTATTAAAAATGATTGCAAGCAAAAGAAGCTTGCCATACAAATTGCATGTGCGCTCAGTTGCAACGAAAAGAAGATTATAGAGGAGGATATTTACCTTCAATACCTTCGTAACTCCTCCCCCAACATCCTGCTGGCCTGGATGTTGCTCTCTCATTGGCCGATGTTATTCAGTCAGAACACATTTCACACGGCATGATTTAAAATTGCAGACAGGTCCAGATATTTAGCATGCCAAATATCTCATGGGTGTCAGCGACTCGTCGAAGATTCTCTCAGATTGCATCTTTGATAGTTCACACTGCGTGATTGTCACTCGCGTGAACGAGCACCGATTTGCCTGTTATTTCGGGCATTTGTCTGCGATTTCTTAAAACCTGTGCGGGCGAGTCAAAATCAGGGCTAAAATCATGCAGTCTGAACTCGGCATAACTGTGACCTTTTATTATGTACTTTCTCACTTTTTTTGGCTATTTCTGTATTGTACTTGGTTTGTTCTTGCTACAGGGTATGTATTTGTTTAGTCATGCTATACTTTGTATTTTGTTCTTTTTCCTTCTCCCTCAGGTGCGTGGGTTCGTAACTGTAGCAGAGCCCTATAACGGCTGTTCTGAGTTGAGTAACGGTGAAATTGTGGCAGGTCGCATCGCTCTGCTGCAAAGAGGCCAGTGCATGTTTGCAGAAAAGGCCAGGCACATTCAGAAAGCTGGGGCCATCGGAGGCATCGTTATAGGTGAGACATGTTTCATGGAGTCAAGTCAACTAGCTGTACCCCCAACCACCCCATTACTGCTACATATGAAACTGTAATATTTTTATTGCCTTTATACCACTGCTATTTATATTAATAGTTATGTATATTCTATTAAAATATGTATTCTATTAACTCTTTTTTTGTATTTTTCTTTGTAGTTCTCATTGTAGTGTTATTAATTTTAAGTAATTTTTATTAGTTTTTTTTTTGTATTATTTTAGAATAGCTTTAATGTATCTTTACTTTAGTAATTGAACTTATTTTATTTAAGTTAACTGCCAAAACAGCATTTATAATTTTCTTATGTTTTTTAAGTTTGTTTATAATTTTTAATTGCCAAAAAATTCTAGTAAAAAGAAATTTTTAGTTAGCAATATCAACACTGCTTTGTACAGAGTATATCAGTCTTAGTATTATTTTCTCTCTCGTTATTATTGTTTCTGTTTAGATGACAATGAGGGCAGCAGCAGTGATACGGCTCCATTGTTCCAAATGGCGGGAGATGGGCGGAACACTGATGATGTCACTTTACCACTTCTTTTCCTGTTCCACAAAGAGGGTAACATCCTGTTGGAGGCTCTAAAGGAGTACAGGGAGGTGGAGGTGCTGTTAAGTGATAAAGCTAGAGACAGAGGTGAGACAGTTTCTAAGACAGAGCCAAGAAATATTAATATGTAAGGAAGGTGGTACACATTGCATCATCTACTTTCATTCTTTTCTAATTATTCTTCCTTTATTACTCTTTCCCTCTGTGTTTGTAACTCTTTTCCCTTTCCACTACTTTTTTCCCTACCTTCTTGGATGAGCAGAATCCATATTTAAGGGGAAAGCCCTCCCGGGCGCCCTGTTGGATGGCAGTAAGTACCCCTCCTCTATGGGTTTCCCTTCATGCATCAAACCCACTTTTATAAGTCATGTTGCAAAGATCATATTCACTAATAAAAAACATTTTGTACTTGTTCACTTTTGACCACTTTTCAGTGGTAGTCGAAAACTCTTTCAAACTGAGTTCTTTCATAGCATAGACATTTATGTGGTAGAATGTGTTGGACAGCCACAAAAGCCCACTGATTTAACGTGAGCACTATGTTTTGAGAAAAGTGCACCAGTGTAATTTATTCCAACTGTGTTGTGCCAGAACACATGATTTATAATTGGAATCAACGTTACCGTTTGCTTCCTTTCCCCGCTCGCTTTTAAACAGCGTAATATTTCCTTCATTCATGCCCAGCACTTCCACAAAATAACCATGTGATGAAACGAGGGAAGGGTCTGTACAAAATCCAAACACAAGTGGTCACAGAAGATGTATTTAAATGCGTAACAACCAGGTGTAAATGGTAATGGGCCTCGGCTGATCACTTGTGATTGTATCACTGAAAGTGTGTGATTTGTAATCGAGCAAAATTCATGTAGTAGTTTAAAATGAAAAACCCTGTTATAAAAACCCTAATGAAAGTCTTGTGGGAACCCTTGGCAAAAGGTCAAGGCTGCAGCACTCTATGAGCCCAGGAGAACTTGAACACACCAAAAGCTAAAGGACTTGTTATTAGTGGAAGTTCACTATAAATCTGCATGTTTCTTAATGACAAAACCATCTTTTGATGACAAAATGTCATCACACTCCACACCTACGATTGATATTAAGTAAATTCCTTGTGGTTCATTCAACTGACCTCTTTTTTTCAAGGTACGGATGGCGCAGAAGAGGAGGATTGCTCCACAGAGGAGAAAGACCAAACTTCTCCCACCTCTTCAGAACCTGTCGACCAATCACAAGTAACTACTCAGGAACAGACAACGGACGACTCAGTCGTGGGACAAGGGTCGGTTCAGCCAGCGGAGGAACTTGGCAGTTACGTGTCCGTGGATGTAGGGGAGGAGCCTGCTGTGGACGAAGAGTCCAACAGCCAATCGGTGGACTCGTTGATGGCTGATTGGCAGGAGGACTTGGAAGCGTTTAAGCAGATGGAGAAGGATGAGCTTTGACATTCCCCTCCATCCCGGACTCCGCTAGGTTGTCCCAGCCATAGCACAGACTGAGAAATCGGTTCTGTCGAATACAGTCAATATATTAGACAGGCGTGATTAAGAACTCTTGACTTGAAGAGCTCATTTTCTACGTCCAGTTCTCAGGGGCTTTTCTTTCCGATTCACATCTTTCCTGTTTTCTTTAACTGAACGCTTAAAAACTGTTATTCCAGATCTCACCCACACATTACTACTTGTCTGTTTCTGTACCTGCCTAGGGTGCACAATCAGTCCTGTTTTTGTCTTCCTTCTAACAAATGGATTCCCTGATTATTGAAGCGGAGGCTTAACTCATCAGTGCTGATGAATCGTCTGAAGGACTGATTATTTTAATGGCTGGTTTAAATGTGATGAATTGCTTTTTTGCAAGAGGATTTCGGTTCTTGTGTCAGTTCGCTAGGTCTGAAACAAGAAAATGCGAAGAACTTTATGGAATGATATATGTCTATGTTTGAGTGTTTGTATGTATGGTTACTGTTTTTGATTTTAATAAGTGAATCAGCCTGGGAGCCAAACAAATGAACCTCCTGCAGATCAAAAATGCTTTTTCCAGCCTTCTGCATTAAGTATTTAATGGTCTTACACATTCAGTCCAGCTAATGACTTTATAATGAGGTCAATGTTTTCAAAGAAAAGCATTAAAGGACCACGGATGACAACTTTGCATGTCAGTGACAGATTTTTGTCCGAGGATGAAGGATCCGCCAGAGGGCGCCATTGCTCCATTCCGCCCAATAGCTAATTAATTGACTTGGAGACCATGCCAGAGGGCGTGAAACGTGATAAGCTCAATAAAATTGATTGAAAATTTTTAATATATGCTTCCTTTTTACTGGATAGGCTTTCTATCACGTGTAATATTTATGGGGGAATGGGAACTTGATGTTATGAACTGAGCATGTGATACATACATTTTTCTCGTTTTCTGTAGCACCAAATGTTGGGCCCCAGTCACACAACCAAGGAGGTGGGCACCTCACAACACAAAATCATTATGTATCAAGTGATACAGTTTATACAGCATATATATACAATATAATATCCCCTTTGTTCCAACAGAAAGTATTTTATTGTAGCGTTTACCGCCATATATATATATATATATACATATATATATATATATTTCTAAATAATAAATTACATTATTTAAATAATTTATACATACCACCATTCAAAAGTTTGGGGACTTTAATTTCTATATATATATTTATATATATATAAAGCATAAGCCATTGACAATATTTGGAAAGCTCTTTTTCAAGACATGCTACTGGGGGGTGATAAGTGGAAAATGTTTAGGATAATTTGACTAGTTCCTCCCCTCTTACGTCTAGGCATGTGGTTGGTTTGCCACACGGGCTTCAGCAAGATGGCTGCAGTTCTTCGAGCAAATCAGGAGTGCAGGCTGTACGCCAGCGGTCCACATCACTACAGCAGCGCTTATTCTGTCTGCGTGTGTAGTGTGTGTGTATGTATGTATGTGTGTGTGTGTGTGCGTGTGAGCCGCCGCCAGTGGACCGAGTGGGTCACTTCTGACAAGTGAGTGTTTCCCTGTCATTTATGCATTTTTTTTACCCTGATGCTTGTGTTAATTGTTAGACGCGAACCGATTGCTTTTCTTTGTTGCTGGTCTTTGGTGAGTCGATTCCCATTTTGGCTCCTGACTGGTTCTTCTTTTTGCATGATCAGTTTGATCTGATCTGTGCACAGCGATTCTGGGCTGCATGGTGGTGTATGGGCTGTGTCTCAAAACCTAGTGTTCTGCCAGCATTTTTGGGCATTCTTAACGTCCAAAACAATGCAATATTTTTGGGCGACTATGATGCCCAAAATGCTGCATTGTACTAGGGTTTTAAGAGGCATTAATGGTAGACAGGAATAGGTGAGATCAGTTACTATGAGGTTTCTGCCGCATTGCAAGGACCCCCCCCCCGTGTTTTTATGTGGTACTACCGAACTGGAAGTAAAGAAAACAAAAGACACCTGGGTTGGCATGCATGCACACGTACACGTGTGTGTGTGTCCACTGTCCTGCGGGCACACAATGCGCCCTCTGTCTCAGCCGTGGCGCAGCTGTGTGTGTCCTTCTGTCTAGGCTGTCATATGCTGTATTTTCACTAGCGCGTGTTCAATGTATGGCGGTGTGTTTGAATGGCAGACATGTTTACGTCTAGAGGGAGCTGTGCGTGATTTAGCGATGTCTGATTCGTAAGTGAATCATTCCTTGGAGTCGAATCTTTTGAATTGGATCACACAACAACATTGATCGATTCGTTCAAGAATCAGCCAGAGCGGCTTTTCGAATCAACTCACTGACTCGGTGAACCGAGAATGTCGAAATTGTACTAATAATAGGAAAACAGTGAAAAGAGTAGCATCTCTGGATTCACAGTATGTATAAAACTTCTGGGAGAGCCTAAAGTGCGTGCTTACTCTCCCATGGGGCCATGGGAAAGGATTTGTGGATGACAGTGAAGGGATTCAACTGATGCTGGTAGGTCACATGGTAATAATTGAATGGCCAATGTAGTATAATCCGGATTAAATTAATACTACACACATTCTTACAATGTAGAACGTACTTTTTAATGTTCGCAAAATAATAACTTTGAGACTATGGTAGCTTTTGTCGAATGCAGCTAGTTAGCAATGTCTGATACAGGATTTAATGATGTCTGATTCATAAACGAATCATTCTTTTGAATCTGTTTTTTAAAAATGGTTCTATTTATTATTCCTGAATCAATTGACTGACTACTGGAACTTATGTAGACTTAAATTTGACCTGCAGTGATCTGTCTTTACTCTTCACAACTGTCCAACTCACTGAACCTTGAACTATCTCTGTCAGACTTGCAACTGATTCATTTAATTTTAGAGTTCCCTTACTCATTACAGATAACTGATTCTCTCAGATGTGTTTAACGCTGAATGATCTGGTTTGACAGCTCACTGACTCTGTTGAACCATTGTCGTGATGTAACTCCTAACAGAATCCTGTTGGAGCCCAGAGTGATTTTGTTGACTGAAAGAACTGTACTTGTTCAGTCAGGTTACACAAGATCTCATTCATTTTCTCCATAAGCAATTCCCTTAACTGTAACATTTAAAACTTTAAAAGCAGACCTATTGTGAGTTACAATCCAAAATATGGAGTAATACAGGCGGATAGAATTGCACATTCTATGATTTGCACACATTTGATTTGTAATGGACCAAGTAGCTACTGATGTGTGTGTTGATGCTAAGAAAATCTGGAGTGAACTGATTGTTTGACTGACTGGGGAAAAAGTAAATTAGCCAATAGCAGAAATGCAATCAAACGTAGGCTACTAGGAATCAGTCTGATTGTAAGACTTTTTTATCAGTCCTTATACAAAGTTGTTGGTTCTAATAGCATTTTAAAATACATTTGTTTAATGTAAATGCAAATTGGATGCTTTTTATGAGCTGATTTATGGCTCCAATAAATTGATGATAAATTGGAATAAACTGCCTTTATGCAATTAACCAAATATGCTTCATAGGAACATTGTGGAGATGCTGGGATGTCAGCAACCACATGATGATATAAAATATCTGCTCAGTCTTTTTTCTTTTCTTTTTTTCTTTTTTTTAAGCAAACTGTTCGAAAGAATAAATTTACGCAAATGAGTTGGACTTTGCTCTGGGGAGACACAGTCTGCTCTGTACCTTTCTCAATCTCTCATCAGTCTGACGCCTCCATCTGTCTCTCTCTCATCCATAAGCAGTGTGTGTGTTGCTTTGCGCACATATGGCTTTTGTTCTGGTGACTGAAGAGGCTGAATGGCTATTAATAGCGTCTTTGGGTCCTCCTTTCGTTCGGTCAATTTCAATTTTCTCTACCATCACAGCTCCCATCTCCCACTCTGCTCTGTTTTATTTAGTTTCTCCCGCGTGCTTCATGGGACCTGAGAAAAGTGACACAATTAGCTCATGGGGTTATGATGCAATGTCAGGGTGACATCACTCAGAGGAGGTTACCATAGTTACTGGAGGTCTATGTGGGAGGTTCCTGTGGTGGTGTTGGAGTTCTGTGTGTGGTGTAGTTCTGATGACCAAGGAAGTTGCATATGTGTGTGTGTGTGTGTGTACTGTGAATTGCAACTTTTGAAATTTGTATGTTGGCAGCATAACCTTATCTGACTCTTATGCAGTGTGGGGTGTTTTGGTCAAGTGGAAAATTGTCATTATTTACTCATCCTCAGGTCTTTCTTTCTTACACAGAACACAAACATAGACCATAGTAAAATGTTTTTGTTTTTTTGTTTTTTCCACGTAATGAACATAAACAGTCCATATGATTCTTGCTGCATGTTCCATGATTTTAAAGCTACAGTTTTGTTTTAGTAACTGACTGAAATTTAATTCAATTTGGTTCCCTCTTCCGCATCTCTCAATAATCCTTTTCATTTGCATTTCATTTGTTTGCATTTGAAGTGAAGCAATACAAAAAGTGTTGTATTATTTTAAGACAAATTAAAGGGGTCAAAATTCTGATGATATTTTATTTTGACATAAGAGGTTATTGTGGCATAAAAACATCCTGTAAGTTTCAGTACTCAAAACTCTCTTGTTTGCCTTCAATATATATCTGCAAAAGCCACAGCTTGTGGAGTGTTCTACTATGATGTAATAATACACTTCCTCCTCAGAAGATCAACGCCTGCTTCTACATCATGGCCTTTTTAGCCCACCCACCAATTTGTGCATGCAGTATAAGGCAAATGCAGTGTTATGCAAAAATCAAACCATAAAAATGGCCCAGAAATAAACACTACACTGTAGTGTAGTAAAGTTTATTTTTAATGAACTTCCAGGTCACATCAGTAAGTCACTTTGTTCACTTCTTTTCACAAAGGATTAATTTACAAACAAGGCACAATTCAACAGGATTTTCAGGAAGACGATGGTGTGCCGAATATATTGGATGCGACAATAATGTTGCATCACACAAGTGAGATCTCTATTACTTTGTTTGTTATTACCTGTCCTGCAGTGAGCTCTACTGTTCAGCCTCACACACTTCAATAGTGCACTTTTTTCTAGGATAACAATAGATTGAGCCACCAGGTAAAGTTGCTAATACTTACATATTTCAGATGATAAGCCGTATTTGATGTCAGTGAACGATAGGTGAGCTTTTGGATGCCTTGCTTGATGTAACATTACTATTACCATAAAGACCAGCCATTAACAATCTGTCAAGGACTGCATGACTTTGCCTGTGGATTTTTAAAATTTGGATATATTTTTTTTTCTGCAACTACAAAAATTTTGCTCAACTAACAATTAGTCTACTATTAGGGTCTAGAGCTGTCAAACGATTATTCGCGATTAATCGCATCCAAAATAAGTTTTTCTTTACATAATATATGCTTTTATGCTGTGTTTATTTATTCTGTTTATATTAAAACTCACATGTAGAGTATATATTTTGAAAGTATTTACATGTAAATGCATTTATATATTTATTTTCTTATATTTGATATTATATCTAAATA
>JAUCMS010000145.1:7663443-7702028 GCA_032357445.1 Enteromius radiatus | reverse complement strand
CAGACTGGATGATGATCAGATCAGATCTCTGTGTGGAGCACTGGCTGTTCTCAGACTCCTTGTGCAGACAATAATCTTACTGCATTATTACAATTAATGACAAAAATAATGTTTGGAAATGTAAACTGTTATTTCCAACTGAGACGCTACCGCAAAAATAGAAACAACCCACTTAAAACCTTTTTTTTTTTTTTTTGTGAAAATGCTAGTGGCCTAAGACTTTTGTACAGTACTGTAAATATATTAAACTGAAAAAAAAAGTTAATTGAAATGAGAGATAAATATTAGATTTAAAAAATCTTGGAAAGGTTGCCTTTGCAACTGACAAAGTACTGAAGCATTAATCAACAACTGTAACTTAGTCATATTTATATTAAAACCAAAAATGAAATTTATAAAATAATATATTAAATTGAAAACTGAAAAGATAAAATTTAAGTATACTTCAAACTCTTTAAAATATTTATATAAAATGTATGACATTTTTACATTAAAGACGTTAATGTTAAAAAAAGCTTAACCGTTTTCAAAATAATAAAAATAAATATTTCTTGAGCACCAAATCAACATAATTTCCTGAAAATGTTTAGAAAATCCCTGACGTGCTGCTTTCTCCACATTTTCCAAATTGTTCGGGAGCTTGCGCTTTTGTGGTTTCTGCTGTTTGCTAAGCAACTGTTCTCTCCTCGACGACGCCAAAGTTTTAAAAAAGGATAATTGGATTTCCTGCACTGAAAATCTTTTGCGGTAGCACTGCTGCAAAATAAATGTAAAAATGGATATCTCTGTACAGCTGTCGTAGTGTCAGATGTGTGGGTGAGAAGAGAACGATCAGTATAAATCTAACGATCAGTATAGGCCCACTAAACATCTGTGCAGAAGCAATATATTGTGCTGCCCTATCAGGTAGTCTACAATTGTTGTTTTTCTTTTAAAGTGGTCTGGGATTGCTTTTAGCTCAAGTTCTGTGCATAAATGGTTACAAACTGTCACCTTGACCATCTTTGACATTTATATCTTCCCATCTGTTTCTCAGTCTCATTGCCTTCTCTGACTTGAACTCTCTCTCTCTCTCAGTCCTTTCGTTGCCCCTCTCCTCTCGTGGTTAGAGAGTTCCCTTCTTAAACACTAGCGCTATTATTTTAACATCTCTCCACCCCCAAACCACCTCTCACACAGCTTAAGACATAAAGAAGGAAAGAGAAAGAGGCTTTAGTCTTAAGATAATCATGCCAGCACTGAGGCATTTTTACTGTGTGTCTCAGCAGGCTTTGTGATCTGTTTAAACCGGGACGGGGAGTTGATGCTACAGCCGTTGCGGGTGAGTAAATATTATGGTCGGGGGTCGCTGTCCTGCTCGCTCGGTCACAGGCGAAGGTGAATGAATGGGGTCTCCTCTGGTTCTTCAGAGCAGGGGTTTGGTGTTTGTGTTGTTCTGTCTCAGCTGAGATTCAAAGGAATTGCGCTCTGCTTCCCATGATTCCTGTCCTCTCCTGATCAGCCTGTTTTTCAGGGTGAGCAGTGGCTCAGACAGCTCTCAGCCCTGCGGCCTGTTTGAGGGTGTGTACTTGCTGTGTGTTTGCGTGTGTGTTGGTAGGGTGTGATGCTATTTTGCTTGACTTTATCTTCAAGGCTGTTGCCTAGAAAGTAGGTTATTCATTTGTCCTCACACATTAGTCAATTATTTCTATTGTCAGATCTCATTGTGTGTTTGTTTGAATGCCTTGAGATATATAAGAATTGACGGGTATGGTTATTGGTTGAGTAGGTGTTATGCACATTTAAAGTTACCAATTTTAAAGTACCAATTTGGTTTGTGTTGACCTTTGTGCAATATTAAAAGACCGTTTTCTAAACCATGAGCAAACTACAAAAAAAAATCCAAATAAATTTGAGGGATGCATGATCCACATGCTAGTGATTCTTCAGAAATCAATAATGAAAAGATTTTCTTTTTATTCATTGAAAACCGATGCTGATTATTATTATTATTATTATTATTCACTGTTACATATAGGCTAGTCTAATGTATACATTAAAAGTCATACATTTTCTTGTGTAAAAAAACAACACTTATTGTTTATTCTTTTAGACTGAAGTAGTTACTTTTTAATATCAGCGGTTTATCAGTTATAAGCCATAAAATAATTATTGGCTTATTGGTATGAGTCAGAATTTTATCTTTAATAAATACCTGACCTGATAATTCTCCCATGTTCTCTTGAACAAATTATCTGTTTGACTATGCCATGAGGCACACATGACCTGTATAGAGACACACATCCAGTCACTTATCTTATGCATATACTGTATATGCACAGCTTTTACAGAACACAGATGTCAAATTTCTGTCTGCGCAAGAGAAACTGAACTTGACACAAGTGCCCAGATGGCGTCTTGTTTATGTCTCAGTCACAAGAGGTGTGAATAGACTTCTCAACCTCTGTTAGGTAGCACAAGAATGAATAAATACATTTTCATCTTTGCTCTTTTTCAGCACTATAATAAAAAAGAAAAGAAAAAAAAAAAAAAAAATATATATATATATATACAATTTTTTTTTTTTTTAATAGGATGTTGAATCCGATAGCATTTTATTCTGAATTCTGTCATTTTTGTGTGACATTATGCTTTCTTTAATATCTTCTCTTTTTTTTTTTTTTAAGCAAAAAAGTGTATTTAAACATGAGGTGTTAAGCTGAGCTCAAAGTTCTATACTCTTATTTGGTAACTGAAAACTATGGAAGTCTGTTTTTATATTTATATATATAATATAACATTTCTGACTTTTTATCTCATAATTCAGCCTTTTTTTTCTCAGAATTGTGAGATATAAACTTGCAATTTTGAGTTATAAAGTCAGAATTGCGAGATATGAAGTCACAGTTATGAGAAAAAAAGTCTGAATGGTGGTATAAACTCTCAATTGCAAGCTATGAAAGTGCAAAAAAGATTCAGAATTCAGAGTTTAACTTGCAATTGCGACTTTATATCTCACAATTCTGAGAAAAAAAGTCTGAATTATGAGATAAAAAGTCAGAAATTTAATATTATATATATAAATATAAAAACAGACTTCCATACTTCCAGACTTCAGTGGCGGAAACGGGCTCCCATAGGAAACAATGTGAAATTAGCTAGGTATATTTTATCAGCAAAACAAGTGGCAGAGCATGTGTAGAGCCATTCCAATTCTGATGAGCAACCTGATTTGATAACACTCTTCATACTTGAGATGGTGTAAATCTAAACACTTCCTCATCGAAAACCCCTACTGTGGGTGATTATACTTTCACAGGCTTTTATAGGATGGCACACCAAACCTGCACAGCTTTGAGAAGCAGATCTTGTTTACTCAAGACTAGCAGCAGAGAGCGGTCAGGCTCATCTGTGCACACATACACACTTTTCTGTCGCCTGTACACCTGGTGCTTTGTCCCGCGCCCCGTGCTACTAAAACGAGGAAAGAGAGAGGAGGAGGAGTAGCCAGATCTTTTGATCTTGCTCTCCTCTGTTTTGTCCTCTCTCAATTTGTCCCCCTCTTTTCCGAGTCCTCTGAGGCTCTGGGGTGCCCTGCTGGATGAGATGTTCTCTTATCTCTGCCGCAAATTCTGGATGTTTTTTATTTTTTTAGTGCAATGGCTGCAAAACATCTGAGTACTGCAGTGATTTACGTGTTTTGGTAGGCTGATCTGAAAATCAGCCTGATTCCCTTGACGACAAGATTGTTCCATTGGATTATTGCAGAAAATAAGCTCTGTGACCAAAAGTGTATGATTCTTACATGCTTTGTTAATAATCTTAGCAAAATTACACAACTTTTACATTTTGCACTGCCTTTTTCACTGCCTTTTAAATCATTACTGATGTGTTTTATGTCAGAATAAAATGTTAAAATATTCTGAGCTTGTATTATCACAGACATTTCACCAAAAACCTATTTAAAATTTCTGTTGTATTTTGAATATCACTGTATTAAATTGAAAATATCTAACTAAGTGACATTGTAAACAAATAATATTGTTTTTCTTAGGTCTAACTTCACTTTTATGAGATCTTGGCCATTTGTTTTAACCAGCTGTGGACAAGGTTTAGTTTTAGTCTAACAGACTTCCCTCCATGTTTTGCTATGTTTCTTTCTGTGTAAATGCCACTGGGTTGATATTTTGTTCAATAACGCAGTGACATTCATACTTTGTAAGTGTGTCCAAATACTTTTTGGCGCTGCTGTGTGTATCTTGTGTTGGTCTTGGCTTGGGTTCAGTTTGAAGATACACATGTTCATAAGTAACGGGATGGAAAAAAAATAAAAAATAATCTGTATGTCTGGCTTCGGGCTGTGATAGAAAGCATGTCTGGATCTGTTCAGGCTCAACTCAGATGTGTTTTCTTTTCCTGATGATCGGTAGTACGTAACCCAGCAGAGACACTGATGGAGCTAATCGTGTGTCCATTCTGCCTTTTAAACATGCTCCTTGTTGAATGTGTTTCTGTCTTTACTCAGGTGAGATGATGAGAGGGGGGAGGGAGTGAGGCCATGGGCTGCACCTCAGCTAAGCAGGTGTCGGCTGTCCCCAATGACGAAGAGGGCCGGGGCAAAGCCTACAGCAACGGAGACCTCTTCACCGGTCAGTTAAACACACACAATTCATCAGCAAAGTACATATTCATGTGAAACAAATAACCATTTTTCACTCACTATAGACTAAAAATAACAATGATAATTGCTTTTTTAAAAGTCTGGACTGGTAATCAAACTATTGTAGGTTTAAAACCTATAATATGCAACACATGAACTACTAACATTATAGCCTTAAACAATATGTTTAAAGTAATTGTTCACCCAAAAATGAGAATTCTGATTATTTACTCACCCTCATGTCAGTCCAAACTTGTTGTTTTTTTTTTTTTTTTGGTCAACCTAATGAAGCCAATAGGGTCCGGTGTTGTTTAGATGCCAACGTTCTTCAAAATATTGTGTGGTGCTGCAGAAAAGGAAATCCTAAAGGATTAATGACAGAATTTTTATTTTGGGGGTTTAAAGGAATAATAGGTGATTTGGTTAAAAAACCCTTTTTGTTATGCTGATTGAAAGTCTATTCACATCCTGGTAAGTTAAAGGGTTTGTTGACCCAAAAATGAAAATTAGCCCATGATTTACTCACCCTCAACCCATCCTTGGTGTTCATGACATTCTTCTTTCAGACGAGTCCAATCAGAGTTATATTAAGAAACATCCTGGCTCTTTAGCGCTTTATAACGGTAGGCAGGTGTTTCTGTTCAACAGTACAAAAGAAGTCAAATAAAATGCATCCATCCATAATAAAATGTGCCTCCCACATCTATGGGGGCTGAATAAATGCCTCCTGTAGCAAATCAATGCATTTTTGTAAGAAAATTATCTATATTTAAAATGTTATAAACACTTTTCTCTAATTTCTATTAACTGTCATATGCACAAGCTGTTCCGGGCTTCCTTTGCTCTTGTAAACAAACATTGGTTCTCATGAGAATAGCATATTTTCACAGACACATGTGCTATTGCGATACTACCATTTTAATATGTGTATATATATATATATATATATATATATATAACTCCAATTAGATTTGTTTAAAGAAGAAAGTCTCAGACACCTAGGATGCCTTGAGGGTGATTAAATCATGGGTTCATTTTAATTTTTGGGTAAAGTGGTGATGACATTATATATCATCAGGCATTGGAACTGTAATATTATGTGGTTACTGTAATGTTTTCTCACGGGTGAATTAGACGTTAAGTACTCCGACAGCATTGCGTTTTCATCTGTTATTGCGGTGCTGTTTTGCCGCTGGTCTTCCTATGTGTTTCCGTCATGTGTTTTGGAGGGGGTGTGGCTTACAAGAGAAGTAAATAAGAGAGTCCACGTAATAATTGTTGCTTTTGCATACAACTGAATTTTCCATGTCTAAAATTTAGGTCATTTACTTGTGAATTGAACTACAGTTACTCAGGCGGTATATTTTTGATTCAGTAAAACAAACACTTAAGAGTCATTTGGCAGTAGTTATTTTTATTGCTGGCCAAACCTATGCTTGAAGCTAAATGCAAAATGTAATGCTTTGAATAGTCAGTTGGAACAGGCTCCAGCAGAGATGGCTCCATCCATGTTATTCAAGCAGACATGATATGTGGGAAGTAATTCAAACGTAAGGGACAGAAAAACATCTTTGATCATGACTGGCATCGACACAGGCTGTTTTTACCAATCATTCAAGACTCATTCGAGATTAACTGTTAAGCAGAACCAACAGTCAGTTAAGTGATTTATGTCCAGGCAGTGAATAATGTTTTACAATGTTTTGGGAGGCTGATTACATTCTGGGAATTCTTGGTTGCGTCTTTCTGAGCAGTCATACTGATGTGTGCGTCTATGTAAAGACTGTCAGCTACATCTGTGCCAACAGGCGTGTGTTTTGAGGATAACGTTATCAGCTGGAGTAAGTGACTCATTCCTGTGAGTGTGTTCGCTGAGATTTGTGTGTGTGAGAGGGTGTAAATATGTTTTAAAGGGTTTTGATAACAGCAGCGCTTAGTGTGCGACCTGTGAGAGAGTGACAGAGATTATAGGAGATTAAGAATTGGGGGTAAAACAGCAGAAAATCCACACAGGAAACTCTCGATGAGCAGCCACAGGAGGCTGCCGCCTACCCGCTCTCCCTCTCTCTCCCTCTTCCTGCCATGTTCTTTTCTCTGTCTCTGAGGATTCAGAGTGTGTGAGATGGTGGGGAACGGTCTGAGAACGAGGGAGAGAGTGAGTGACGTGGGATCACAAACTCCCATTTTTCCTCCCCTGACATTTATCCCTCCCTCTGCATATCTGTCGTTCTTCTCAAGGCCACACTTTCCTTGTTTCCTTCCTTTCGTTGCAATGGGCTGTCTGTCTCCTTTTTCGTTATTCTGCCTGCCTTCCCATTACCTAAGCTATTATACTTTTATTGCTTGTTTTTTTTTTTCATCCATAGTATCCCTTTCTGTTTCTCATACAATGTTTTTGCTTTAGCAATATCCAAGAGAGAGGAATATTTAATATTGCATAATATTTTAAAAAAAAAAACAGTCTTCTAAACTTTCTAAAGTATCTTGAAAAAAGTATCATGGCGTCTGCCAAAATATTAATAGAAAAACTCTTTTCAACATTTAATAACAAGAAATTTGATTTCTAAAGGATAATGTGGCACTGAAGACTGTAGTAATGGCTGATTAAAATTTCAAATTGTAGGAATAACTTGCATTTTAAAATAATTTAAAATACAAAACAGTTATTTTAAATTGTAATATTTTGCAGTTGTTGTTTTTTCTGAGGAAATAAATGTAGCCCTGGTCAGCACATAAAGCGACTTTTCTTGTTGTTATTTATTTCAGCTATTTCAATTGCCAGAAAATGTTTTAGTAGTGTTTAATAGTTTTAGTTAACAACAGTAACAACACTGGATAGCATACCATTTAAATCATACATATTTGCTGTTTATTAACTTATTGACCAATAATAATGTACATTATACACAAATGCATGTGAGGTATCAATACAATTTGAACATGCTGCCTCTATCATGTGACATCCATGACACCAGCCTTATTGTTTTTGCCATCGTGGGATAGTGTCGTTATTTAGCTACTGATTTGACAATGTTTTGATCATAGGGAAGTACTAGTAGTCAGATTTAGGGGCTACTTCTCTGAGTTCTTTGCTTCCTCTTGTCATATTTTGAGGATGTGAGTGTTTCTACTGTATCTTCTGGTCCTCATCTCTTTCGCTGCGTGTGTGTGTGTGTGTGATCTGTAGGCTCATGTGGCGTTCTGATAATCTGAGTGAACTGTAAGGCACAACAACAGATTGATGAGTATTATATTCACTAGTGCGAACAGAGCACTGACCTGGTTACTGTGGATTATTGCGAACTCCCCCTTCTTCTCCCTCTATCTGTTCATCTTTATGTCTCTCACTCTCTCTTTTTCTCTCTTTCTACTGCCAACCCGATGTCCTTCTTTCCACTGTCCTTCCCGGCTGTCAGTCAAACAGCTCTATCAATAGAACAGAGGGAGACAGCTTTCACCCCTCTCTCTCTCAACTCTCAGCTCTCACCCTGACTTGATTAGTGCCAACAGACTGTTTACTAGTCAAACTGTGTCAGTGTTCAGGCAGTGATTGTGTGTGCGTGTGTGTCCTCATCTGTGATTCAGCGCTTAGTCGATCCCAACAACACACAAGATCTACGGCACGCACAATGACAGGAAAGGCCGAGCTGCCCTAATACAAACAAGAGAGGCAGCAGGCGGAGAATATGCTGTCTGGTTACATGTGATCAGCACTGAGCTGTTGAGATTGGTGTGTGATCGTTGATGCCGATTTGCATCGACAAAGTGACCAGAAGACATCTGATTTTTAATAAGAGCCAGCCATATCAGATATGACCGACAGCAACCATTTGCAATACAATGAGAAAAGTTTAAGTTCTGTTTTAAACTGGATGTTGATTCATCTTTACAGTTATTTGCGACTGTATGTATGCTATAATTTACATTTTACTTTTTGTTTGAAATAATAAATTATATTTCAATCCAGTAACTTGTCTTTTTAAACTGTTTATTAAAATAAGAGTCTTGTAAGAGTCATTTGTTTCTTGATTCTGGTGGGCATTTTGTATCTTTGATTTATTAAAAAGAATCAGCACATAAGAGTCAAGTTTTTTTTTTTTTTATTCACATTGCATGCCGTTTTAATATACATATACATATGTATTATTATAGTATTTTTTTATTTATGTTTATTTACTTTTTTGTTATTTTTTCCATTTAATTTCTTTTTGGTTATAATTAGATTTTTAGATTTAAGTTTTAGTATTTTTACTTTAAAATGAAAAATTGTAAAAAAAAAAATATCAATGAATGAAAATTATTTTAATAGATTAAGTCAACGATAACAATACTCTTGCAAACTGTGAAAAAAGTTTTTTTGCCATTACTTTCTGGTACAGTCTTTTTATTGCATAATCAATACATACTGCAAACTCATATTCATAACTCAAGTCATGTAAAAGATTGATTTTTGCATTTTAGGTATAGATATTACAATCCATGTTAACCTTTATAAGCAATTTCATTGTTTTGTATGATTTAATCTGCATTATTTCATATCTTCCGGTCATTGCATATGCATTTGGCAGATGCTTTTATCCAATGCAACATACAGTGCATTCCAGGTTTACATTAAAATGTTTGTGTTTCCTACAAATCAACCCCATGACTTTGAGGTTGCTAGTGCCTTGTATCACCACTTTAACTTTATGAAGTGTTTTTTGTTTCTGCCCACATGCAGCAATATTTAAAGTATGCCTGAAAAACTATCAGATATTGCCAGAATTGACTCGTGCACCAATATCATGCATAATGCATTTCAGAAATGTTACAGTAGAAAATCTTTCCTCTCCATTTGATCCTAGAGACAAGAAAACCAATTTATTGCCATTTAATTGTAATCCGATTAGTCATGCACATTAACAAAAACAGGCCACCCAGCCCTATATGGCCCAATAATACAGTCACTCATCAACTTTCAGCGATAAAACCACTATATGTTTGAACAAAGCATAAGTGGGTGTGTGTGTACGTGTGGCTTAGTGTCAGGCTGTGTTTAATACATTTCATACAGCCATTTTTCAAAGTCACCAAGTGACTGCGTTCACAATAGACTGTTTAGCTAATGTTTTTAACAGCAACAGCGTACAGTTGTGCAACAGATCATCTCTGTGACACTCTGCTTTCTGATGTTTAGACGCACGACTACAGATGTTTAATGACTGATCTTTAACCAGAGGCGTGGTATCGGTCATGTGCCTAAAGGTAGTGCAAAACGTGTCTATCATTTTTTCCAGTTTCGTAACTCTTCTCTGTTCTGCCATAACGTTGGCGAGTCATCTTCCACCTATTATCAAAGAGAGTGCGAGATTGACAAACTCTCCTCCTTTGCGGTGGACTCACTGTTAACAGACGCCCACTAACAGAATAGCTTCAGGGCAAAGCTTCTCCACACTGATTCTAAAAGTAAAGCAGCCCACTCATGTTCCTCAGACATGCCACTCACAGCACTGAACACATCTGAAATTAGGCCAGAAGGTAAAAGTGAGAGGAAGACAGGGTTGTGGAGCTGTCTTGTCATCTGATTTGTTTCAATTTAGCCGGACGAACAGCCAGACAGCTAAATTATCTGGTCATCAGAGGGAACACAGAAAAAAGATAAGAATAAACATAGGAGGCCTAGTGATTAGCATGTATGGTGTGATGCGGCTCTGAAAAAGTAATAGCTGTATTTTAAAGTACATTCATCATATATTTTATAGGGTTGATGCTCACATTTGTTTGCTCAAATTAACGTGAAACTGCAATATTGTGATAAATATTACAATCAACACTTTTCTGTTTTAATATATTATTATAGAATGGTATTTATTCCTGTGATGGCAAAGCTGGGTTTTCAGCAGGCAATACTGCAGTCTCTAGAAAATGTCAGAAATTTTATGTAATAAAATTATTTACATGATTTATGAAAGGCAGAGTGGTAAGTATTTTCTCTGTAATTGCGTACATCATATTGACCATATTTGCAAAGCAGATTTAAAATGTTTGACAAGGAATTAAGTTCCATGACATTAATCATTCATTTATTCATCAGAAGGATTAACAAGTATAAAATGTAGAAAAATGTCTCCGCATAGCTGTCTGCATAGCCATCTGAAATTATTTTTTTTTTAATTTTTGCGAATAGGTTGTTAATGAAAGACCTGGCAGAAAAAACGCTTTTGAACCCAACAGCAAATGAATTGTTTAGAATGCAAAAACCACTCTGGGATCTAATTGAGCATTTTTAGCGATGCCACAAATGAATGACTGTGTTTAGTTTTTTTGAAATTGGCAGTTGGTTTGCATAGTTAGAGCTTCCCAGCTTTATCTTCAGGGGTTAAACACTGAAATGGAAATGGTGTAAAAATATCTTTGCTTGGTACTGTCATACTCATGAGTCATGACACAAGAAAACTGCCTACCATCACAGCCTTTAGGAAATTGAATGGCCTAATAAAAAGCACATAAAATCACCTCAATATTCAGAGTGTTGTTTTATTTTATGAATAAAATATTTATATCTAAATATTCACCATCCCGCTGTTCTTTAACACATCCCACGATACTCATAAATCCAGCTTGCAATATTTCTCATTCTCCCTATCGTTTTGTACCCTCTCTTTATTTCATTATTATATCATACTTCAATATAATAGCATAAAACAAAGTTGCACAGAGACCAAGAGAAAACTGAGAAAACTAACCATCAGTTCCTAAAGGTCGACATCATGCTGTTATCACTAATTAACCAATCGAAATATCCCTACATAAGAGAACCTCTCATCTTATTGCCAAAAATAGCCCGTCTGGAACATATTAAACTGACAAAATGTCACTCTCTCTCATGGTGAGATCCTCGGTTTCTCTGAGAGCGCTTCACGGATGATTCTCATCCTGAAATGATTAGGAATGATATGTTCCTCAGATCTCCTTTTTTAGTAATGCTATCATCCTACTAGCATACATGCGAGTGTGTTTGTATGTATCCATGTAAATGCTCTGTGAGAACCAGGAGGCCTGTTTTGGCACAGCCAAGTCAATTAAAGTTTGATTTTAATTTGTGTGTGATGTTTCTCCTTGGTTTGGCTGAGTGTGTGTGTGTGTTTGTCAGCATGTTGAAGCGTGGTCTTTTTTTGCAGAGACATGTTTACATTCCTCAAGCTGTGAAAGACTGGCGGCGTTGCTCTCTCTCTCTTTCTCTCTCCTTTTATATTCCTCTTTTTTTTTCTCTCTCTCCTTTTTTCTCGCTTTTTGTGCTTGTGCTGATGGGCCGCACTGAGTCACATTTACAGGCTGCCCACTCCAGCTGTCATGATGGTAACTGACAGGGAGTTCACAGCGAGAAAGGGAGAGAAAGACAGATAGAGGCGAAGATAAACAGAGATTGAGTGGGCTGTGATTGCCTCACGCTGATTTGTAGACAGAGTAAAAGACAGATTTATATATACGTGTGGGTGTGTTGTATGTGTTATAAGGAAGTGAATGCACGGACATGCAAACACGTACATGGCCACTGGTAATTACCGATGGCTCGGAAAGGGCAAAATCCAAAACGTTCATCTGTTAAGAGCCGTTTCAAATGTGAAATCTCTCACTCGCATTGTTCCAATCCAAAAAAAAGGTGTTGAAGAATATGACCGCTCTTATCAGTATAATGAAAGTGAAGGAGGAATAAAGCTGTCAAGTTCCAAAATTACAAAAAGCACCATGAATGTTTGAAAAAGTGGTCCATATGACTCATGCTCTACATTTTCTGAAGCCACAGTGCACATTTCTGTGGGGTACAAACTTAAATGTAAATAATTTAATGAAGAATGAATGCATACATTGTATATTATGTGCATATACAATGTATACACGTACAGTGTCTGTTTGGGCAAGTTCTTGAGAGAAATGTAGATGCCTGATTCGTGAATGATTAAATGAAGTAGACAGATTTGATTCTCAGGTTTGACTCTCAACAACATTGAAGGACAAGATTATCATGCATTAATTACTTAAATTTTATTTCTCTGTGACTCTTTTCTTTAACTGTATACAAGAACTTCTTACTATACTATGCTTTTTCTCTTGCTATCATTGTAGATGAATATAAGATGAAAGGAGTGGAGGAGGTGAAGTACATGCGTGGAGAAGAAGACAGAGTAAACGCACGCAACCAGGAAAACCTGGTGAGATACAAAACATGCCTGCACACACACCTGGGACATTCTTCCTGTGCAGTGGTGTCCATCATATTTTGTTTAGTATTCGCACAAGCACACTGCTTGAGGCTCATATACCCATTGTTGGCTTATACATTGAGAGGTAAAACTAAATGCATGCGGTGCACACGTGTGCAGACATGTTTGGAATGTGGGAAATTCAAAAAGAAAAAAAAAATCCTCTTTTGTCACAGAATCTCACTCTCGTAGACAGATTACCAGACAAAATGTGATTATTCTGGAGTTTATGGGTCTTTTCTTACAAGCAGATGGACTTCTCTGGACTTATTTTTTTCTTTGAGGAAGCTCTGTATTCTTTATCTTAATAATACTAATGATTTTAGAGATAACCATAAAAGAGTACACTCTTAAACATGCTCATTGGGTTTTTTTTTTTGACTTAACTAATAATGTGAAGTTTTCTTGTATAATGACCTTTTAGAATTAAGGTGTCTGTTTAGCTACTTTATTTTTAAGCCTTTATATAAATTACCCTGTTACAATTGGCTAACCTTTTCACTGCTAAGTTGTTAAATATTGGCATTGATATGCAAATGTATATTGTAATGCGCTCAGTGGGGGTGTAAAATGCTTCATTACTTTTTATTTCTTGATCAAAATTAAAAAATGTACATGTAAAAATGTACTTTTGCTCCAACAACCTTGAAAAGAATTATATTATATATCAAAACAATCAAATAAAACTCTGATTTCAGATACATCATATCATTTAGAGATCAGAGATTGTCCTGTTTTATCCTCTTTTTGCATCATGGTTTGCATAAATTGCATTGTGTGAGTATATCTACGTAGTACATTTCAAATAGAGCAGGTAAAATCCTTTTTCCATGATATTTTCCCCCTTTAAACTGCCCGGCTTAATGAAGTTGTACAGGCAGAGCAGGTGTTCGGATGCCTCTGTTCCGATAAGGGGGAGTGAGAGTAGAATAGAGACGCAGTGAAAGCGAGGGCAGCCCTTTCTCTCGCTGTCTCTCAGCAGGGCAGCATTCTCATTAGCAGTGGCCAGAGGAAGGTCACTCCCAGGGCCTCTGTATCACGCTGCGTTCCAGGCAGAGAAACTGGTTCTGGCCCACGTCCAGAAGCCAACAGGGCCTCTGCACCAGAGGGCCACCAGGGACGGTCTGCAGAGACTGAATTTGGCTTTGTTTAGACCAGTAGTAAGTGAAAATGTGCTCAATCCGGGTGTGTTTGCAGGAGAAGAGTTCGACGCAGCACAGGACCAAACAGCACAAAGAGGTGCCTGGGCCCAGCGCCAACAAGACGAAGTGAGTGGGTTTATACATGTGTCTTTCTGTTTACAGTGTGCGTGTGTCTCTTTTTTTTTTGTGTGTGCGGGTGAGGGCATTAGAGTTCTTGCTCTGATGAAAACGTGCCAGAAGTCTGTAAATTGTGTGTGGTTTGTTTTGCTTTGTGGCCTGTCTTATCCCCTCTGGATCTCATTTGCATGTTCTGTTCGAGCGTAATGTGCCATATGTTTTGTAACTTATTGTATGTAAACATGATGTGTTTATTGCCTTCGGATGTAATTGTCAGAGTGTTTATTGGCATAATTATTTCTAGTGAAATTGCCTTTTATAAAGCATCAATAACACAATTGTGATGTAAAAAAAAAGAATAAATAAAAATGCTAACACTTTGTAATTATTTTTTAAATTATTTAAAGTAGTTCCACCATGACAGATGAACGTGTCGTTTATTCACCCTTATACAAACCAGGGGGTTTTGCAATATACCTGTGTTGACGACAACTGGAAAAAAAAAGAAGATTAATATTATTTTTGTTAATTAATTTGGCCACTATAATTGTGAAGTAGTGAAAATCATTAAAGCCATATTTCCAACCCATATTTTCTTTATTTCCATGAAAATGCAACAAAATAAATGGATGGTGGAGTTATTGAGCTCCAAAAGTTACTAAATAATATTTTCAGCAAATAATAACATAACTTTTGTTTATTCCTTAACATGTTTATTAATGTGTGTGTGTATATATATATATATATATATATATATATATATATATAATACATACACACACATACACATATATGTGTGAATACATAATTAATTCCTTTTTTCTTTTTTTTTTAGCTAAACTGCCTCTACATTTTTGATTTTGTCTTTTTTAATGGAAAAGAGCGGCATGAACTTTCTTGTAGTTATCAATTAAAAAGATACAGGTCTTGAAAGAAAATCACAGTAAATAAAGTAAAAACTAAATGATTTTGGGTAATATTTTTTGCTATTTATTAAACATTTAGCTGAAAATATGTATCAAAACAACTACTAATGTAGTAGATCTGTTAACCATTAATATTTTATTTGTTTATGACTTAATGGACTTTAATTTTCACTGAGCTTTGAACACTTCGAACACATTAAACAGAAAACTAATACATATGGTGTTCAAAATTTCAGAAGGTAAAACAAATTGGGTTTGAGGGAGTGTACATTAAGAATGAACAGTTTGTTATAGTTTTATGTGTGTGTCAATGGAGTAATGCTCAGTTAATGTGTTCTGTGTGTGTGTGTGTGTGTGTGTGGAGACAAGGGTTTATAGTCCCTGCTGTAATGTGTCTATAAAAATGATTCCTGCCTAGCCACTCTGGATCCTACAGGAGCTGGTAGCTCTGAGTGTGCGAGAGAGTGTGTGTTTGTGTTCTTTATGCTTGTTGTAATGGAAAATTCTAGTGTATTTGTTGCTTCCCTTCTCCTACCCCCACTAACTTCCTCTCTTTCTCTCTCTCCATCTCTGTCTGTCTCTCTCTCTCTCTCTCAGCATACATACGTCAGAGAGTCAGCAGGAGTTCTTCAGAATGCTGGATGAGAAGATTGAGAAGGTGAGGGAGGGAGGAAGAAATAAAGCAGGCAGCAGATGGGTTAGAGATTTTAAAGGGCCAGTGTACATTAAACCAGAGGACTGTTCGTTTATCTAGATTGTGACATTTAAAAGATTGTCTTGTCCTTCTGTCATGTGAATCGCCTGTCTGGTACTTCCTGTAGACCCCTGGAGATAATATGATATATTTATGCCCCCACCCCCCCACCCCCAGTACTTCCTTCTTTCCCTCTCCCTCTCTCTTATCTGTCTTTGTCTCTCTCTTGAGGTTTGACATCAATTGGAATAAAATGTATTAAATCTGAACATTTTAGATATTGTTGTAATTAGACCGGCTTATGTAATGGTTATAGTGCTTTTACAAAGGGAAAAACTCTTTTAGAAGTAGCTGTACGCATTTTTAATTTCATGAATTATGAAATCGTATTTCTTTGTTCAGACAATGTTGTCAGTATATCTACATTGGTTGCCATATAATCACCTGACCATCTAAATGTTTAAAGTTTAATCTGATTTTAAATCAGGTTTGTAAAAATCTGTTTGTGGTGGGTTTTTATGTTTCTCGCAATTGCGAGAGCAAAGTCAGTGTTTTCAGAGAAAGTTACCTTTTTAAGGCTAAAACAAGATTGCAAGATATGACTCAGAATTCTGAGCTAAAACTTTAAACTCACAATTCTAAAAATTTGCAATTACATTCTTTATTTCTTATTCATTGCCAGAAACTAGCTTCCATAATCTATTCTCATTCATAGCTAAGGTTTAATATTCATGACAATGTTTTATATTTGTGGTTGGAGCAACCTGGCAACCAACAAAATGTAGCGCTGCCTATCACTCTTACTGCTAGTTAGAAAGAAGCTCTAATTCACCTATAATAGCATTTATATTTAATCTTTCTCTCTATCCATATTCTTTAGGGGAGGGACTACTGCTCAGAGGAGGAGGATGATGTGACATAGCAGAGGCGCCAGATCTGGCCAGAGATGGAAATAGAGAGAACTCAAAAAAATCAGTGTTTCCTATGTCTGTAACACTCTGTCGGTCTGATAGTGAGTGTGCGTGCGAGTGCGTGAGAGTGTGTGTTTGTGAGAGCGAGAGAATGCAGGACCTTTCCTCATAGGCTGTTGCACCCTTGACCCCTTCTCCTCTCTTGGGGTTGCCTTGCTTGGAGATCTAGATGGTTTTGGGTGAAGAAAGAACAGCTTGATTGATGTATTATCAACACAGACTCACTCTGACGTGAAATGAAGACCCCCTGTTCCCTTCCGCTCTTCTCCTCCTACGGCCAGCATTGAAACGGCCCCTCTTCCTCTGTCTGGCTGTGACGAAGCCATCTGAGAGAGAGAGAGAGAGAAAGAAAGAGAGATCATGTCGAGGAAAGCGAGATGAAAGGATATGGAGAGAAAAAAGATGACATGCCCCTCCCAGTCCTTGTTTTAAGTGGCAGGCCAGAGAAAAACTGACATATGGAGGAACCAGAAGAGAGCTTACGAACATCTTCAGGAAATAACAGGGAGTGAATGGAAAGATGGAGTGTTGTGGATTTTTGGGGGGAGAAATGATTGAACAAGAGAGATATTTTATTAAGAGCGACTATATGAACGAACTGGCTGATTATTTTGATAAGATTGTCGTGGCAAGTTTTTGAACATTATGTCTGGACTCCTGCCTTTTGAAGGACCTTCTTTTAATTTGTCAAGATTGATTTGTTTGTTCCATAAATGTGTTTTTTTTGTTGTTGTTTTTTTCTGCTTGTTGCATAGATCATACCTCTTCAAGCTTGTGCTGTAGAGGTCAGGGCTGTACAGTGACCCCATTACACACTCGCTCACACACACACACACACACACACACACACAGAAAGAGTAAAGCTAAAACGATCACCACACCCTCTTTCCACACACAGGTTCACACTTTTATTTGTTTTATATCCTGCTATTATTTGTAAAGTTCTCAGAAAATAGACGGAAATACTGTTAGACGAGTTACCCACACACAAATCCAAATATATCCCTTACAGCCACCCGCAAACTGGCATCATTTAACTTAAAGATCTGTATTGACTGTTTATGCTGCCCTATAATACAGGTAATGGACTGTGAAGAGACCATGGCAGAGAACTGGGGTTGTCTGTGATGTTTTGTGTGTTTTGAGGGCTGTATTTGTGTTAATATGTGTCAGAGAACCAGGTCTTACTGTGTTAATCTTTGTCAAGGGGATGAGGTGTTTGTCGTGTTTACCTATGTTTCTCACCCTGCCTTTCTTATTCAGATGTATTCAGTCGTGTTGGCTAAAATTAATTATCTTTGTCTCTTACTATTCATAGACATATTCTAGACTTAAACAGTATGAGGTGAGGTGGGGTGGGGTCACTTTGGGGGACACAGCGCTGGCCAAGCATCTGTCATTATGATTACTGGATTGATTCCTTTTTAATTTTAATTTTCAATGTTTTCTTTTTCTATTAAAATATAAGACACAGGAGCTGTGGTTTCTGTGTGCTTTCTCACCGATTAATTTGTTGCCCTGTGTGTGTGTGTGTGTAGGTACGTACTGCGTTAATGACATCATTAATCCATTACAGCGTCATATTTCCTGTTGGTGGTCTGACTCATAACGTTTAAAAATACTTAAAGGTTTCTGGGGTTGAATTTTAAATGCAGAAATGTGCAGATTACTTTTCCTCAATGGGTTAATACTGTTAAACCGTACAAATGTTTAACTATATTATTTAAAATAGCTGTCTAACAGCACGTCTTTTCGGAGAATCCACAAAGAGACGAGACATGAGGGGATGTTGACAGACCAACGCGAAGCATATTTGCGTTTAATTTCACTTACTTCTTGTGGTTTGTCTCCACCTGCTGGTTAAAGAGTGGAGCTGAACTATGTATGAAATGGTTTATTAGATTAAAATGCATATAGTTGTACAAAATGAACGTGCATGTTTTAGATTTCATGACTGTTGTTTGTTATTTCAGTCCTTTCATCATTGATACCTTTACTACTTCATTTCAGTTGCTGGTGCACTGGTGAATATTTCAGGGTATATTGGATATTCTGACACATTACTGTTTCCATAGACTAATATGCTCCTCCCACTGTTTATTAATACTAAATTCTTTCGTACAGGACAACTGAAATACATGCAGAAAGTGTCACAAACAATACATTAATAGTTAAGAGGTCAAATTAATCAATTCTTAACATTAAAACTTTTTTGTTTGTTTTATTTCATGACAGACTTATAATTAGCAACGTCTTTAAGAATCTGACACTGAGGTTAAAAAAGTGAGCCAATAATCAGTATTCTGTATATATTTGTAAACTTGGTTATCTTTTGTGTATTATATATTTATAATATATTTATATGGCGTGTTATTAAAAGTTAACAAGATTTTTATCATGTGTTTTTTAAGAGGAAGTCTATGTTCACGTGGGCTGCATTTATTTGATCGAAATAGGCCTAAGCAAAAACAGCAATATTGAAAATATATTTCACTATTTAAAAATAACTTTAGTCTGTTTTAAAGTTTTAACATTTCTTTGAGGGAAAAGCTAATTTGTTACGTGATCCTTTAGAAATCATGCTTATTTGATGCTCAAGAAACATTTCTTTCTATTTCCATTTTTTTTAGTTGACACTTACACGTTATATGAAAACTGCATAGAAATTAAAATCTGGAATATGAGGATGCAAAAAAAAAAAAAAAAAGAGAGAAAGAAATCAAAATATTGAGAAAACTCCCTTTAAAGTTGTCCAAAAGAACTTCTTAGCAATTCACATTAATAATCAAAACTTAAATTACAAAAATTACAAAATATCTTCAAAATTACAAAATATTATTTTTAATTAATGATTTATGGCATAAAAGAAAAATGAATTTGACCCATACAAGGTAGGCTATTTTGAGGCTGTTGCTAATATACTGGTTTTGTCCAGGGTCATATTGTATCCAGACTTAGCATTTTGATATTATATCACAGTTCTCTATAAGAACAATTTTCCATAAACTTAAACTAATAACTATTGGAAATAAAAAAGTGTAAATATTTATATATACACACACACACACACCTGTTCAAAAATATGGGGTCAGTAAGATATTTAATGGTTTTTAAAGATGTTTCTTCTGCTCATCAAGGCTGCATTTATTAGTTTAAAAATCCCCCCCCCCCCAAAAAAAATATATATATATTTCAATTTAAAATAACTGTGTGAATATAACCTATTTAAAAATGTAATTTATTTCATTTAATAGATCATTGGTTAATAAAATATTAATTTCTTTCAAAGAAGAAATAATAAAAATGTACTGATCCCAATCTTTTTGAAAATTATTATCCATTTTAAATTAATGCTTTTCTTTTAATATTTTAATGTTCAAAGAATCAAGAAAAAAAGAAAAGAAAAAAACTATTAAGCAACTCAACTGTTTCCAACACTGATCATAATAAATCAGCATATTAGAATGATTTCTGAAAGGATCTGACACTGAAGACTGGAGTAATGATGCTTTGTATCACAGGAATAAATTATATTTTAAAATATATTCAAACAGAAAACAGTTATTTTAAATTGAAATAATATTTCACAATATTACAGTTTTTCTGGAGTTTTAATCTAATAAATGCAGCCTTGATGAGCGGAAGAAACATCTTTAAAAACCATTTAATACTGACCCCAAATATTTGAAAGGTAGTGTATCTATATAATCACATATTACATATGCATAACCTGGGGATATTATAGGGTAAAGGCTTAATATGTTTTTTGAAACAGAGAACAGTACAGGTACAAATATGGGCAAAGACATTTACTTCTTGTTCTTTCCACTGTGAGGTAAAACCCAATAAATCCCTTCTCATGTAAAAGCCTCATTAGAGAACAGCATGTTCTGGAGGTTTGGTGGTGTTGCTCTCTCTCACGTGGTGTTCTGGTGTGATGCACGATTGAGTGAGTTTTACCAGGCAAATCTAGTACTGGTTATGCTCTCTAGAGGACAGCAGTGGGGGGAATGGAGCAGATTGGACTTCATAAGTGGATCTGAATGATGAAAATGTGATCATTTAGGTAGGTCTAATGCGTGTGAGCATGAATGTGTGTGACTGATCTCCATCTGGTGTGTGTAGGAGAAGTGGATGAAAGAAAGATCTGGTATGAGAGCGAGAGAGTGGAGTTCAGCCCTGTGAGAGCCCTGGCTCAGTTGTAACTCTACATTGCCAACATGAGCTCACAGCAATTACATCTAACTCAATCCAGCAGGCCTCTCTTGCCCTCTTTTCACTCTGCATGTATATCTCTAATTTTTCTCTTCCCATCATTCCTCTTTTTCACCATTAAACACTTCCTACATGCCTGATGCTGCTTTTAACTGTAGAAACCCTTTACAAATGTAATCCATTACTGTCCTCTAATTATAAGCTCTCTGCCATTCACTCAGCTTTTTAAAAACATTCCCACTAGAACTTTGACTAACCTTTTTAAAAACTCGCTTTCACTTAATTTATTAAAAGCTGTCACCTGTGCCCACAGACAGAAAGCACAACCTTCCTTGCAATCTGAAGTAACATTACGCCTTTTTAGTATATGCATTTCTTTTGGGACTTGACACCAGTGGCCTGATCCAAATGGCGGAGTAAAATATTGCAGAAACTGTCAGAATAACTCATTTGATGTGAGAATATGTAGCAGATAGACATAGCAGACGGAAACCAGGTTTGCACCAGCCAGAGTAACTTGGCCAAACTTCTGCTTTGGCTGTTCTCAGAGAATTTTTCTGTTAGGCGAATGATGAAAACATTCATATCTACTTAATGTCAAATATGGTTTTGATGGAAAACCTGTAGTTTTAAAGGTGTTCTGTGTCTATTAAACATTTGTCTCTCTTGACCATATGTTAACCATCTTATATTCTTAAATGAATTCCAGCAGGCTAAACACACAGAATCAGCTGAATGGTATCTGGCATTACATTTTTATTTAAAAAAAAAAGAAGATTAACATTTAATTTACAAGACCATTAATTTCAAGTAGGGCTCGCTCGCTGCATACCACAACATCCATGGGGCATTGTTGGATCCACATCTAGGAGGTGGAGATGGGTAGGTTTAAGGATTAGGGGTAGATTTAGGTATATTAAGGAGGGAGTGGTTGGATCTATATCCATCCACGCCCACTGGATGTTGCAGTCTGCAGCGAGATGTTCCTCATTATTTTAGGTACTTCGTTCCTTCGCTTCCAATTTTAAACACTAGGGGTCACCATTAGATCAAATGTAGTTTTAAACAGCCCAATGAAATGTAGGCCTAAATCAAAGGTTCCTCGAGTAAAAAGTTTCAGGGAAAAACGAAATCAAGTACGTCTAAGAACATGCATCACTGTAATCTCATTTCGCCAATGTGCCATATTTACTACAGTTATTGTATAGCCCTTCAATAGATATCAGCTATAGCCACCAAACTGTTGTGAAAGCTGTTTGGAAGAGCAGCAGGTGTCAGCTGTAGTAATGATGTCATAACTGAATTGAACTCCCAGAAGTGTTGGGATACGAAAGACGCGAATGGAATGAGATCAAGCACCCGATGGATAAAGTAGGCCTAAATGAGCAACGTGGAACTAATGAAGGAAATAAACGAAAGGGAATAAAGAGCTTTGGACAACAGTGTTTCAAAAGTCAAAACAAGAAATAAAAAATAGAGATTATTTCACCATTACATCTTTAGTTAGTAATATGCACAATACTTAAATATTCAGTTATTTTTGCATATTTGCATACATTGATTAGCCTAATTGCGTGCACTAAACTTTTTTTATATATATATATTTCTTAAGTACAGTAAGTACGATATTTGCAGCTACTTATATCCATTGGAGCATCTGCATGATAGTTTGTTTGTTAACATTTTTATGAAATATACTTTAACAATAAAGCCATCATTTTTTGAGATATACATTTTCACCAGTTCTTTGCGCACCTTCAGTGCCTCCGATCTGGTGAAGGGTGTGAAAATCTGGAGGAGGCAACCCACTTTCGTCAAGTGGTAACCTCTCCACCTCTCTCTTACCCCTCCTCACACACCCTCTCTGTCTTCCAGCCTCCGATTCAGTCGCACACCCGCTCAGGTTGTGACAGCGGCGTCCATCAGGCAGAGATGCCGGCTGAGGGATTCGTAGCAGTGGCTGTGATTTGCGCCCTGATTGCGCAAAACTGCCGTGGGGAGCTTGTGGCTCACGTGCAGGAGCTGAATCCTGTACCTGAATCCTCCCTGCTCAAACCCAAAGTCATGATCGCGATTCTGGCTCGGAACTCGGCGCACAGCCTGCCGTACTACCTGGGCTGCATCGACCGCCTGGACTACCCAAAAGAAAGGATTGCGATATGGTGAGCCCTTCCAAACTGGATTTTTATGAAGAGGTGTATGGTTTGCTTTGCAGCAAGTGTTTTGGTTGAAAACTGAGAAGGTCTGGTACATAGTGGAGTTATTGTGAAGTGCGCGCAGGTAAGGTTTGGTTAATGAAAACCTTCTGGCAGATAGAGGAACAGAGACGCCGCTGTCTGCGTGCAGCAGACCTGTTAAAGCGGGTTTACGGCATACTGTCCACGCGTGTGAGCACGGATTTAATTACACGTTAAATGAAGATGAAAGGCTTTTGCTGGCTAAGCAACATGCCTTGTCAGTTCTCTTTTTAATTAGAGTTTTAGGAGAATTTCTGTCAGCATAATTTTCGAGTTGCAATCATTTGACGTTCGTCTCGCGCAGCCGCCCCTACAATCTGTCTTATATGGCTGCTTGAAATATTTACAATAACAAATTAAATAAAAGTGATAGGTAATCTCAATACTTATGTTTTGTGCTGTCCGCGAAAAAAAAATGTTTCAAGCGAACTAATGCCTTCAATATTTGCTCTAACTTGTTGCAGCTAAATGTTTTATGGTTATTGAAATGTTATTTGAAAAAGTTGGTGAAACGCATACACTTGTGTATAAGAGTACATAGCCAGTAATAACTTGCTTGCAAAACTTGAATGATTGAGATATCCCCGCCTCCCTATTGTATTTGTCAATAAGAGTGAGTCTTTTGTCTCTTTCATGCTCAGTTTACGGTTTCATATACCACAGATGATGAGCATGAACTATTTAAACTTCCCTTCAGCTTTCCCTAGGGTATACAAGTGATTTACATTACATTTCTTTCCAAATCAATCGGTTGAAGGCACACATAACTTTAATTTCTTCTCAATCTCCTCTCTGTTACACAATCTGAGTGGACTCCACTGTCATGCCTTATGTTTTACCCCTTTTTATCTTCTGGCAGGTTTTAACTTGAGAGTGTTTGAATGAGGTACACATTTATGAAGTACAATACATTTTGCATATCATTTGCACTATGGGCTAAGTAATACTAACACAAACTTGCTGTTTTATAGCCAATAAAAAATAAAACATGCATTGATACATTGTTTACAATAAGATCTATAAAAAATGTTTAGAAAATAGTTTGAGGGAATTCTTATTTTATGCCAACTTTAGCTGCCTGTGGACATTTGTATGTGTGTGTATGTGCACAATTATAAAGACCTACAGGAGTTTACTGAACAAACGGAACAGTCAAATGACAGGCTGAAGGTCTCGCTGCTTTGTGAAAGAATGTGGGGAATTAGGGGGAAGAAAGGATGGAGTGAGAGGAAAGGGCAGGGGAGGGGAACTGTTGAAAATTACACAGGGGCACCACGAGTGGCCTAACAATTCACATTCCATCCCTATTGACCACGCGCACTGGTCAACCACAATGACATCTCTCTGCCCAACTTTGCCTTATTTTATTTGTTAGGTGGCCTAACTAAATATCTCAGATAGGATCCATTGAGTATTATGTGGAATATATGTATTTACATTATAATGTGTGTGTGTGTTAATTACTAGCCTAAAAAATACTGTTAACTGGAAGAGAATAAGCAATATTTATGACACATTTATTACTGTAATCCTGTTTTGGAGATTTTTAGGTACTACTGTGCTTAAAAAAGTAGGCAAGGTGGCTGACATGAAATTAAAGTTTACGATCGCATTCAGATCGGCTCTCATCCAATCAGTAACTGATGTTGAAAACCAAGTCTTTTTTCGATAATCTGCTTAATGTATATCCCAATAAAAAAGAAAAAAATCTGTCGCTACCTCCGTTTCATTACAACCTTAAAGGAACTTTGATTACAGGTTTCTTTGATTGACTTTAGCAGGAGCTAAGCTGCTATAACACTGAAGAGAATTGTTAGCACTAACAAGAGAGACAGAAAAGACAATCTCCTCTGACAGTGTCTTGATTAAAGATTCAGTCAGTCTTAAGTAATAAAGAGGGAAGAGTATAAATCCAGCACCAAGTTCCCTAAAGGCACAGTCCTGTAATTAGCAAAACCGTGTTCAAGCTAGTGGTGCCAACTCATTTGACACAAGTTAGAAATGACTGATCAAGTTACAGTCAAATTAACTGAACACAGACTCGTTTATAAGAGCCGACTGCTCTTTTGTGTCTGTTTACTAGCCTTATCAGTATGATGTGATTTTCCTGACAACCATGCAAGCAGTTTTCCTTCAGACTTAAGTCTTCATTTCAGCAGATATGATGCTGTTGTTGAGGAACGCTGGGCATTTTGGCAAGTTAAATAAACAAAGCATGCTGGATAGTTATAACAAAGGACTTGAGAAAACAATAGAGATATGTTTGGTAGCTCTTGATCTGAAGGTCAGATCTGTAAATGATTATGCGAACGTCATTACAGCTTTGAGTGTGTTTGTGTCTTTATTAGATTTGCATGAGTTTTGTTGGCACAGTGTTTGATAGGGTCTATATTTCTGCAGTTCTCCTTCACTATTGTCCTTTTCAGCATGTCCAGAATTAGTTTCTGCTCTTTTACATCAGTTGTCTAAAACCCAAATGGCCTCAAACCTGCAGCGGTTCAAGTGTAGTGGAACAATAGTTTGCAAAATCCAGACAACCTGACGATTGCAGACTTTAGTCATGGGTGTCTAGAGTCGAGCTGGAATAGTAGTTTATTGGTGTGCAGTGTTTTGGGTCAGGGCAGGTGACCAAATAATCTGCACAATACTATTATGTATAAATGACATGGTTGTATAGTGAATATTGTGGCATTTTCATTGCAACACTTGTTTGCAATTTTGGAGTGTTTAGTCACATGACATATGGTTCTGTTGATTGGCTCAAAAGTTTTCAAATGCTTAATTTAACTTTCTCCTGGTATTATATAGATATATCGTACAATCACAGGTTGTCTCAAAATGCACACTTGACAAAAGAGGTGTGCAAGAAGCAAACAGACTTGCAAAGACATATCGTGAGGTATTTTGAGGTGACAGAGGTTTATGTTTTTTGGAGGGGAAATGCATTTTTATTGCTCTCTGCTGCTTTCATCCTTCTGGCAAACCACTGGGATGTCTAACATTGTCTGCAGTGCAAGCAATAAATCCACCTGTCTACCTCTCCTTGTTTCAATCTTGTTCTCTCACACCTTTTTTCTCATTTCTCTATTTGTATGCTCTTGTTCTGTGTCTTGTTCATAATCACATAACAAATACCTATTCACAGTGTTTTACAGATGTGTTTATATTCACAAGGAAGATGAAGGGAGAGTCTCCGAGTTCATGTGAATGTTTGATAAACTCTGTCAGAGTGCCAGGTGATACTGGCAAACTTTGCTTTGTGTGTGATCCTATATGCACTGTTGAGAAAAGGATTTAGTGTTTACACTAAACTAATTTATCCGCTTTTGTTGCTTTTATCAGATTTGTAACTCCAGAACAGATGTAAAAGAGAACAATGGGTCACTGAAAAAGATTAAGCTATAAATGTTCTGGATGGATCTCTTAGGTCCTGGTTTGCAGCTGTGTCAAATGAAATGTATTGGTACTGTGCCTTTAATGTAAATGTAATTATGCATATGTTAAAAAGATGGCAAATGTCATGAGGGGGAGATGAACTAGCGTCACAATCTAGATCTAGTGTTTGTGTGTGACATGGCAGAGCTGTGTTGACAGAGGGTAGCTGGAGGAATTTGAGTACAGCAAGGGTTTCACAGGCCCCTTTGCCCCCTCCTCAATCTTTTGAGCCAGGCAGCCACGTCAGCCCATGCATGGGGGCAGAGCCACTGCAAAGCAAGCAAACACACACACACACACACATTTAGACACACATCTGTACCTGGCTATGTTTTATAACTAATCAACATTTTAATAGAATTTTCTTTGTATGTTTTCATAATAAACAATGCAATTCTTATGTAATAGTAACCCATACTTTGTCATTTTTTTGTCAATACAGATAGTTATGGTTCACCTAATATAAGTATTCACGCCATAATTTTCATCTTTGCATTAAACAATCCCTTTAAATTATAAGCATGTCTGTGTATGGTGTGTTGCATGAATGTTAATGGAAGTCATTAGAGCATCTACATTTATATTAGTCCAGATATATTTGAAAATATGTTTTAATTTCAATATGCTCTCCATTGCAACTATCATAAAATAACATTTAGAAGTTGTTCATCAATACTTTTTAATTAAAAAAATTGCATCAGCTTGCTGCAAAACCTAACACTCACTAAGGTGAAACCAAGAGACCAGACATAATAAAGTTCCCATGAGCACTTCATTCAAATTTATGTTATGAGGACATAGTTTGTAGTTATTAAATACTGTTCTCTGTCATTATGAACACACATGCTCATCTTAATACAATGGACTTGTTGTTATAGTTGAAATGGGTAATCAGCCCAGTAGGAAGTTTGTTTCGGGTGTAGTCAGAGCAGCTTTGAACAGTAGAAGACTTTATTAATATCTTTTTTGCTGGTTTATCTAATTCATTTACTCAAACATGATTGCTTCTGTTATCTCTAATGGCTGTACTGTGCAGGTGGAGAAAGTATAAGATGTGCGTGTTTGGAGATGAATAACATGTGGTGTCCAGATGCTGTCAATAATGACATATGGAGGAGAAACAGAGCGAAAAAAAGAGAGAATGAGCCTCGGGGAGTCAGATAATGAGCTGGAGACTTACAATAAACTTCAAACGAGTGGTGAAAGAAAATCAGGTTTTTATAAGCAAAGTCCTGCTTCCTCCAAGCAAAGCAGGAGCACACACATACAAAACCTAAATGTCCTGCCACGAACACACACACACACATCCTTAACACTTTGAGGTCCACTTACAGAATATTGTGAACAGATAACAGATTCATTGCAGCTTGGACTGAGGATTTGTTCCCCAAGCATTAAATATACAGGTTGGAAGAGTCTAAATAATATAGTATAATATAGAACTTGTTTAGAAAGTGTATGTAACGTGATCAGAAGTGTGTTTTTGCCCTTGGGTATGGAAATTTGTTAGGGTTCGAGAGGTGAGAGTGAAAGGTGAAGAGGTTCTGTCTGTCCAGATATATGACTGACTGAACCTTCAGAAACCAAAAGTTTGAGTTATTTATATGCTGGTTTCTGGAGGTTTGAAGTCCTCTGGCTGTTTACTTGTCCGGTCATGAATATGAGTGTTACCCCCTGCAGCCAGAGCTGAGCTTATATTTGGGTGAATCATAAAGCATGCCTTGGTATTTTATTATTATTATTGTAAAACATTTTTTTTAAATGTATCTTTTTCAAAACTATACATTTTGTATTATTATTGACATTATATTACTATTAATAAAAAAGTAACAAGAATGATAATTACAAGTAATTATGAGCACAGTTTTCAAATTCTAATTATATAATGTTATATACTGAAATCTATATTATATAGAAAAATACATTTCTTTTTTTCTTTTGATTTTAGGAGAAATATGATCCAGACATGTTCTTTATGAGATTTCCCCATTTAAAGTCAGACATAATGTAAGCATATAGTAATGTAGCATGAAGTCATGCATAGTGGATACTTGCACACTTCACTGTGTGTATATGTGCAGGTTTCTTTGTCATGGAACAGCATAACCCAAAATGCATTATGGGAGTGTCTCCCCATTTAAAGACACGCTGTGTATTACAGATGTTTATTTCGGCTGAAACAGTGTGACAGAACCATAACATGTTTATTTAATTCATATAAATGTAGAACTTGGATGAACAGGGAACTGAACACAAGTATGAGATTTGCATGCAAAGAAACAACTAACACACGTGTATTTTTCCTCATATAATAAAATGCACATGCATGCACTCTTTTGCTTTTCTGCTTCGTTGTTCATCCTGATTGTAAAGAATTTTTCACAGGTGTTCTAGAAAAGTTATTGCAGCTCGAAGGCCTGTTTTCCTATAAAGCAACTGTGGCACACTTGCGTTTGCTGAAGTCATCAGGAAAGCGGTGTGTACGAAAGCAGTCATCTTTCTGACACTGTATTTACCTGTCATTACCTGTGTGTCAGGTGTTTCGAGCCAGTGATAAAAAACCAGACTGCTTATCAAGTCTGTTCCTTTTGCTGTTATACTCTCATAAAATCTTGGACACCCATAAAGCATACTTAAAACACACATACACCACCTTGGCCTGTATTTTCGTCACTCTTTGTTGTTATGAGTGAGACTGTCTTGGCTGAGTAATTGTCTGTGTTTGTGTGAGTGACAAAATAGCAGTCATGGTGTTGAATAGCTGGTCTATCACTTATTATTTAAAGACGAAGGGTGTATAATAATATGAGTTAGATGCACACTGCATACACTGTTATCTGTAGTCTGACTATGTTTGTTTGTGGGAGTTATGTGTGTATTTGTGGGTTTACACTAATATTATTCACTGCAGATGTTCAATAGCCGTAGATTTGGTATGTGGCAGTAGGAACAGGATTAATGTGTCCCTCAGAGTAAAAAAAAAATCCATGAAAATAAATAAATAAACCCCAAAAACAATTAAATAGATAAAGTGAAACATTTACATAATTTTATATGAGAGGTAAAATAACAGAAACAGACTATATATACTGTCTGTTGATTCATGTTTTAATGCATTAACCTCAGTAAAATTACTAAAGTTTATGCTAACAAATAAAATGCAATTCATATTCTTAGCTAAATGTAGCAGACCTACACTTATTGCTTAAAGGATGTATATTTAGTACTTAAAAAAAAAGGCTGGGTATGAATATACTTTTTTGTCATTTATTATTATGACTCGTTTAACTGTTTTTGCACGTGTCTAGGTGAAATGAATCCAATTTAATTTTCTCCATTGCCTCAAGTTTTATCCTGACGCTGCTGCAGAACATCCCGCAGTGCTCTATTAATATGGATATATATACACACCAGTTGAATTTTATTTCTGGTAAAGGTGGAGTGAGGAAATGTGAATGTGTGTGTGAATGTGACGACTGAGGTGATGTCAATATTTGTTGTTTTTTTCCCACATGGTTTCACTGCAGAGTCCCTGTGCAGTGGAGGTTTCCACTGGCACAGCCAAACGGCCCTGACTAACTGAGGACACTGAGTGTGTTTGTGTGCCTGTGTCAGTGTTTACATGTGATCTCCACAAAGCCACAGAGTAGTGATGCTGGGAAAACTCACTGTTATGTCACATGTTCGTAACTGTTGATGTAGTCATAATATAAATGAGTTGCTTTTTTGGATAGATGTTGCTGCAAGTCACAGTATATTGTTTTATAAAGTCAGAAGTTTCTGCATTTTCACTTCCTAGTAACGTATGCTAAGCCAGGCCCCTGAAATGCTAATATGAAACTTAGACAATACGTCTTTTACCTCTCACAAGCTGCTGTTGGCAAGCTGTTGTTAAGTCCCTCACTACACTGCCAGCCCATAAATGCCCATGAGGAATTTATCAGCACTGGAAATACAGCGCTAGCTTGCTTGCTAGCGTCATCAACTAGCACTTTTGCCATCTTCACATGGATTTTCATAATCTTATCGAGCTTTGCCACAAGTCTAGGAGAAGGAAATACTAACTCAAAACACATTGTTGACTGTTCCACCCTTGCCTGTGGGACACATCGCTCTTTCTCTGCTCCTGATGAGCAGCTGTTTATGGAGATTGTCTTGTTTGTCGAAATGATTGGTAAATTCTCCTTTATCGTTTCTTGAAGGGCTGCAACGGACCATAATGTGGACAACACCACTTCCATGCTGAGAGAATGGCTGAAGAACAGGCAGAGCAGATACCATTACGTGGAGTGGAGACCCATGGAGGAGCCACGGTTGGTTGAAAACATCTTGTTCCAGAACAGAAGGTTTCAAAGTCAATTAGCACTAATGGCTGTTTATGTCAGGAATTTTCAACAGTCTGCTAATGTCTTACCCATCTAAATCTAATGGTTTCCAGAACAGGATTTAAAAAATCATGTCAATTTTGTCACCAGTCTGTTCTAAACCTATGCATCTTTTTGTTTCTATATAAGCTCATACACAGATGAGTGGGGGCCGAAACACTGGGCTCCATCTCGTTTTAATCATGTAATGAAGCTCAGGCAGGCAGCACTGAAGGCTGCACGAGAACGCTGGGCTGATTATATACTGGTGAGATCAAGATGCCTTTATTGTAATATTTGACTTAATGTTGCATCTGTTTATACTCATGTTAAATAAAAAACGCAGGTACTATTAATCCAAGTATGTTCGTCATAGGACACTTATGTTGATGCTAAATTAGTATTTTTATTTTAGAGTTCTCCAGCTACATCTCTCTCTTTTTCTCTCAGTTTGTTGACAGTGATAACCTCCTGACTAACCCACGAGTGCTGGATCTCATGATGGCAGAGAATTTCACACTGGTGGCACCCATGTTGGATTCCCGATCCCTTTACTCAAACTTTTGGTGTGGCATCACGCCTCAGGTAAAACTTGTTCAACTCAGGTTGAAAAATATTAAAGGGATAGTTTACCCGCAAATACAGATTATCTCATCTTTTAATCAACCTCATTGTTTCCAATCCTGTATGACTTTTATTTGCATTGCTGCCTATAGAGGGTCAGAAAGCTCTCGATTTTCAGCAAAAATATTCTAAATTCTGCTTCTGGGCCACAAAACCAATCACAGGGGTCAATTTTCTGAAATTGAGATGTATACATCATCAGAAATCTGAATAAATAAGCTTTCATTGATGTATAATTGGTTAGGATAGGACAATATTTAGTCGAGATATCTGAACTGTTTGAAAATCTTGAATCTGAGGGTGCAAAAAAATCGAAATATTAAGAAAATTGTCTTTAATGTTATCCAAATGAAGGTCTTAGCTATGCACACTGCAAATAAAATTTATGTTTTGATATATTTACGTAATTATGAAAAGTGCTTTAATACCCTGATATCTTTTTCTCAGGGTTATTACAAGCGCACCCCAGACTACCAGCCTATCCGTGAGTGGAAGCGTTTGGGCTGTTTCTCAGTTCCCATGGTGCACTCCACCTTCCTGTTGGATCTGAGACGTAGCTCTACACTCGACATGGCTTTCTACCCACCTCACCCTGACTACAGTTGGGCGTTTGACGACATAATGGTTTTTGCTTTCTCTGCACGCCAGGCTGGTGAGAGATCTCTATTGAATTGCTTTAACAAAGGTCTATTAAAATCATGTCTATTTATCTGATTATATATTTTATAAACAACAAGATTTAATTCAGTATCAAGTTTGGTATGCATTAGCTAGAATGAACTAAAAATCAACATTAGGTTAAATTATATATATTTAATAAAATCAAATGTTACAATATTAATGTCATGTAGAAATTAACATTAAGCTAGATTAATACATTTTGGTATTATTTTTATTTGTTAGGTTGTATGATGCCTGAACACATTCACTAATGTAAAACCATTAAACATATTGTAATTTTATTATTCAAGTGCATGAGATGTTTTGGAAATAAGTAAGCACACAATGTTTTCAGAGTAAACAGATGAAGGCAATTGAGAGTACTGTTCTTCTGTTTTTGGGACCCAGAACAGACATGGATCACAAACTAACACATAAATCACTGCACCTCCAACTGTCCAGCTCCAGAATATGTTGCTGTGGAGGGTTTGTGTTAATATAACAGCTTTCATGTTGGATAATCTTGTGGCTAATATAACCAGCTCCAGCTGGCCAGTTTTATGGCTTCTTTGGGTGTTTGTGGAAGCTCCATTAAGAAATAATGTGTTGTGAGAGAGAGAGAGAGAGCGTGCAGTGAATTTAATTTACAGTAAATCACATACACACAAATCTAACACAAAGCTGACTCCAAACACACCCATGAATAAAGCCATGGCAACACCAAACCACACAAACACATTAATGATGTAACACTCATGTTTCTTGCTGTGTAGGGTGAGCTTACTACATAGGGTACATACAATTATGAGATATACAGTGATGAGTGCAGATGCATTTCGTGATGTGTCTGTATTATGCTGTTGTTTTTTCTGTAGGTGTACAGATGTATGTGTGTAACAGAGAACATTACGGTTTTCTGCCTGTACCTCTGAAGGCCCAGCAGAGTGTGGAAGATGAGCAGGAGAGTTTCACACACACTATAACTGAGGCCATGAGTGAGTATTATCACTCACAAGCACATTACTGTATAGATACATTAAACATTTATTCATTCACATAAATTACATTTTTGGGTTGTATGATTTTTAAACATTTTCCAAATAATACTCTGCAGTGCTGCATTTATTTGATCAAATACAACTAAAAAATAATATTGTATATTATAACAAGTTGAAATAACTTGTATGTATTTTTAAAATGTAATTTATTGTTGTGATGGCTGAATTTTCAGCAACCATTAGTGTGGTCTTCAGTGTCACATGATCGTTCAGAAAGCAGTGTAATATCTATTGGTTTGGTGCTCAGGGTGGAAACCATGATCATTTCTGGATTCTTTGAATAGAAAGTAGAAAATAGAACCCCATTTATTTGAAATAGCCTATTTCTTTACAATATAAATGTCTTTACTGTCACTTTTGATAAGTTGAATGGTTTTTTACTAAATAAAAGTCTTGGGAAAAAAATCTAACTGACCCCAAACTTTGAAACAGTAGAGTATGTTTATCAAGTCATTTTCTTTTTGGGGACTGTTGCCTGGTCCCTATAATGCAGGCAAACACACACACACCAATAAGAAGCACACCCATGGCCACTGCCCCTAATAAACCACCCTTTCAGCACTTTAACACTCTTTTACACTTTATATTTTTAACCCTTATTAAGGTTTTATTTATGTTTTGTTATGCTCTATGGTGCCCCTTAAGGAACATGGTGGAGAAAAAAAATCGGAGTGGGTGGAAAAAAATGGAAGAAAAGTGGAAGGAAATAATGTTTTTCAAATATTTTGCATTCTCTTTCCCCTGAGAAACTTTTCATTCTCTTGCTAACTTTTTGCATTCTCTCGCAAAGATATTTGCATTATCTCACAAACGTTTTGTGTTCTCTCATGACACATGTGTTCTTGATACATGTGAGACTGTAAAGGTTTTGTGAGGGAACGCAAATATCTTTCGAGAGAACGCAAAAGATTAAAAAAATATTTTTTCCTCCAGCTCCAAGTTTTTTTAACTCACCCAGATTTTTCCCACCACCATGTCACTTAAGGCGCTCCTTAAGGTTCCAATGAGTAAAAGTCAGATGTGCAACTAAATTGTCAGTTATGCAACTAAAATGTCTTTTCTTGCAGTTGATCATAACCTAAAACCCTCTGAGTTTCTCTCCGTTCCACCCAAACTCCAGGACAAGATGGGCTTTGACGAGGTGAGAGAGCAGAATCTCTGGAATGTCTTGCTTGACTGGACACTCATGATAGATATTCTTCAGAGAAACCTCAGCTGATTTAAGCTTCTCTGAAGTGACATCTTCTTATTTTGCCCTGCGTCATTTCTCAGACTCTCTTGTTCTTTTTTCTGCTTAGATCTTTCTGATTAATCTGAAGAGGAGGTTGGACCGAAGAGAACGGATGTTAAACACAATGGCGGTGCTGGGACTTGAGGCCATGCTGGTTGACGCTGTAGATGGCAAGTAGGTTATCAAGGGGATATCCTGCGGAATCATATTTGTGATGGATGTTTGGGTAACTGTTGATTTGACCATTTTTATTTCCTGTCAGGGCTCTGAATACATCTCACCTTCAAGCTCTAGGTATAGAAATGATGCCAGGTTATAAAGATCCATACTCTGGTAGGGTGCTGACACGTGGAGAGATCGGCTGTTTCCTCAGCCACCACTTCACCTGGAAGCAGGTACAGACATACTCACATATAAACAAACATGTGACACTCCCTATAAATAGATTATGGAATAGGGTCTAAGGTTTTTTCTTTTTTTTAATGCATAATTAATGAAAGAGGGTAGATATGAATGATGTTATTTTACATTCATTTTGTATGACGTTTTTAGTTTTTGCAAAAATGTGGGATGTGTCTCAAATTTAAAAATCTCCTTTTTTTAGTGTAACATTAAATAGTAAACTTATACCTACCACAAATTTTAAAAATTACTTAAAAACACTTCTAAAATGTTTTTTTTAATCTATTAACTTGAATGATTGAGATTGTCAAATGCTGTCGATACTAATTTGTCTGAAAACTTTTAGATTTGTTTTGTTTATTTGACCTTAGATAAACAAAAAATATTTTTCTGTATTAAATTATATTTCTTCAACACATCTTGTAATTATCACAGCACAATCTTTGTGTATATATTTGTGTATAGACACACTTTGTCTTTATTTTTGGCCTCTGTTAAGATTTTTCACTGTTAATTAGTGTTTTATATAAGCCCTGTAATTCAGATGAGCAACACTTGAGTAAAATTTTCCACTTTCTGAAACAAGATTTTTCAACAGACAAATCATTTTCTGTTCACTGTGTGTGTGTGTGTGTGTGTGTGTGATAGATGGTGGAGAGAGGTCTTCAGCATGTGCTGGTGCTGGAGGATGACGTGAGGTTTGAGCCACGATTTAAAAGGAGGTTACAGACCATCATGGAGGATGTTGAAAAAGTTCAGCTAAACTGGGACCTCATGTAAGAACAACACCAGCTGAAAACAAACACATGATGAGACGTTTTCATCGTTCACAGAAGCATATCAGCCTATCTCTTTCTTCTTCGCTGTCTATAGATATGTGGGCCGTAAGCGGATGCAAGTAGCTCAGCCGGAGGTGTCCGTAGAGGGTGTTAATAATCTGGTGGAGGCTGATTACTCATATTGGACTCTAGGTTATGCCCTTTCACAGCAGGGGGCTAAGAAGCTCCTCGCTGCTCAGTCGTTAGGCAAGATGCTCCCTGTGGATGAGTTCCTGCCAGTCATGTTCAACAAACACCCAAAGTAAGTGTGATGCATGGATGGGTGTGTGAATGAACGAATGTACATATGGATTACAGTGGATAGACGGATAGATAGATCAATGGATGAATGCACAGATGGATGATAGATCAATATTGATATATATATATTTCAGAAGCTTTTACACACAGGTACAAACTGAGGCTGTACTGCTGAGTGGGACAGACACAGTGCTACATTGTTCAGAGTGGGGAAAAAAATGATGGTGTTTCTACTGGGTCACACAATGACTGCCTTTCTACACAGTTTCCTCTATTGGGAGGCCTGCTCAGCACGAACTGTGCCCCCAGCATGTGTCGCCTTTTCTGGCCCTTCTCTCTCTCACCTAACACCCTCAGTACCCTGCGGTCCTTTTCCTCTGTTGTCTTGCATTCCCTGGGTCTCTCTTCCTGCTTTGAGGAATTTTGGGAAGGGCCTGTTCTTCCTGTTCTCGGCATTCAAGGGACAAAATTCCCATTGATGGTTCTCTGTGTTTAGGGGGAAGGGCCACTGGTATAAAACAGATGGATTACTGTATAAATATACTCCACTTTCAGTGTGTTTGTGGTGTGTGTGTGTGTGTGTGTGTGAGAGAGAGAGAGAGAGAGAGAGAGAGAGAGAAAGAGTCATTGTGTAACCCAAGTGTGTCAATTTAGTGTTGTATTATTGTAAAGTCTAGTAAATAAAGCAATGTTTTTGTGTAGTTTAGATAGCTTTACCCATTGTAGAATCATTTAATTGTACTAAATATACATACATATATAATGTAAAACATTAGTATGAAAATATTAAGATGAAGAATGTTTAGGTTTTAATTATTTAAAAATGTAGTGCTATTAAATGATTAATGATTATATACATGTATGTGTGTGCATTTATATATATATATATATATATATATATATATATACATAAAAAATATACTCAGTAGTATGCACACATACATTATACATACATAAAAAATTATTTTAGTCACTAAAATTAATACTTTTATTCGGCAACAATGTATGATTTTTATATATGAAATTTCTATACATGTTGTGTAATTTTTCCTTCTCCCCTCCCCTCATATCTCTCTCTCAGTGCGGCATATATGTCTCACTTTGATCCCAGAGATCTGCGCGCTTTCTCTGTTGAACCGCTGCTGTTATACCCAACACACTATACGGGCGAGCCGGGTTACTTCAGTGACACAGAGACCTCCACTATTTGGGATGATGAGGCCACCAGCACAGACTGGGACAGACAGTATGCTAAAAAAACTGCTCAGCAAGAACAAATTCGCTCCGTTGCTCAGAACAGCGTCACCGGGGACACACCACCGCCTGCGTCCCGAGCCTCGCGAGACGAACTCTGAGTGCTCAACATGTTCTAAAACTACACAACTGAATGACAAAACCACACTCATAAACAACTCACTCCTCGATGTCCAGCAGTCCACTTCGACACTTCGGCCAATAGCATGACAGCTGGCTGGGATGCTCCAACACCATTGGCTGGCTGGTCGATTTTGCACAAAGACACACAAGCTCCTTTTATTTTCACTTATTTATTTAATCATGCCTTCCAGGGACCAAACTGTCCTCGGTGGACACTTCAAAGTGTTTGAAGGGTGAAGACACTGCGGAAGGACTGGACGGAGGAACATAGACATATGGGAGTTAGATTTGGGTTTGCTAGTAGATGAACAAGACAGATGAACATTATTTTAATGTTTACTTTATTTTTTCTTTTGTAGTATAAAAACAGATACGGTTTATGCGCAGATTACTAAATAAAAGAATCCTACAGCCTATCTACATTTCTACTGTATATTGTCAGGAAGAATTTTAAATTGATCATTTAATATAGCATCACAAATTTACTTTTAAATGAAATTCATGTGTATTTGAGCCATAAATTAAATTGCATACATTTGTTTGTTCAAATCTGTCTTGTTATCAGACACTTCTGTTGTATTGGATTTAAAGCAAGTTGCATTTTCTTAAAAGGAGAACAGATTATTCACTGGTTATTAAGTATGTGATCTTTAAGAGCAGCTGTACTCAGTCTAGTTCAAAGTGTGTGCATGAGACAAAAGGTGTTTTTGTGTTATTGTGATCATCATATCGTCACTAATTCCTTCCAGAATATTCCAGAAGGCTCATGTGTCTTAAAAAGTGTATGATTCTACTCTGCATTATGTCAACTATCACAATTTGAAATGGCTGGATGCAAATGCCCTCGTTTTTTCCAAACACACTCATATTTTTCCACTCGGCAGGCTGGCTCCTGTTCTCTGATTGTTGATTTCATTACCTTCTTTGATATCTGAAGATGTCATGGTGCTGGTGGTGGGCTGATTCAATAAAACTGACTGATCAATAAGATACTGCATCTAAAATGTTTGTGGAAGCTAACAAAATTCATAGCTTCAGATTCATTTTGGTATATTGGCAACCTTTGTGTGCTTGGGTATTTAAGTGTCTTCTTCAATAAGTCAAGTCAAGTCACTTTTATTTATATAGCGCTTTTAACAATACAGATTGTAGCAAAGCACTGAACATCATC